>JH431513.1:0-10414 GCA_000239455.1 Strigamia maritima
CCGACAATTATTGATCACTTGTGTCTGACTTTCAAGTTGCAGAAAGGGTAGTTGAAAAAGGTGATACAAATAATTTCATAATGAAAAATTGTATATTTCTATGCACCAAAATCCTTTTAAAACTTAATTTTTATCAAGAAAGCAATTAAGTTTTTTTCTATATTAATTTTATTAATTTTTTTTAAATTTACATTAATTTTGGGTACCCCAATTTGGGTACCCAATTTGGGGTATACCCCTTGTTTTGTAGTGACCCACGAGAAACTTCTTGTTGAAATACACGAGAAACTCCTTGTTGAAATACACGAGAAACTCCTTGTTGAAATACACAAGAAACTCCTTGTTGAAATACACAAGAAACTCCTTGTTGAAATACACAAAAAACTCGTGTTGAAATACACAAGAAACCCCTTGTTGAAATACACAAGAAACCTTTTGTTGAAATACACAAGAAATTTCTTGTTGGTCGCAGCTACTAAGATGCAAGTATTTTATGACGTGTTGTTTTTTATCACGTGTTTATTCTATGCGTACAACATGGCAGTAAAATGTACCTACCATCTTTTTGTTTTTCTTTTTAGAATTTTTTTAGCCAATAAAAGGAATAAAACCGATTGAAGACTTAACTCAAATTCCATTTTGTTTGTTTTTTATCGACAAATGTTCCAAAATATTTGTTGATATGATGCCGTAACTAAGCAATTTATTTTATCTAAATGTACATATTTATGATTTTTTTGTCTTTGAGGATTTTGTTTGTACCGTATTTTTAATTTTATCCTCTTGCACTGTTTCACCTTTAACTTCTCTAATTCCATGTATCATTGGATAATAACCACCAATTAAGTTATGTCTTAATGGCTGAAATTCACTAATTAAGTTATGTCTGTGTGGTTGAAATGGTTGTTGCCCTGGATAACCACTTTGTTGAGGCTGATATCCACCTTGTTGAGGGTGATATCCACCTTGTTGAGGCTGATATCCACCTTGTTGAGGCTGATATCCACCTTGTTGAGGCTGTTGTCCTGGATAACCACCTTGTTGTGGTTGTTGTCCTGGATAACCACCTTGTTGTGGTTGTTGTCCTGGATAACCACCTTGATGGGGTTGTTGTCCTGGATAACCACCTTGTTGTGGTTGTTGTCCTGGATAACCACCTTGTTGTGGTTGTTGTCCTGGATATCCTCCTTGAACTGGCGGTCCACAGGGATTAGGCTAAAAGTAACAGGGAATACTTAACTAATTAATTAAACAATCTTAAAAACTACACGAAATTTCAATTTTGGTTGTTTTCACTCTTTATCAAATTTGCCGAATCGTCTTACTTATAGAATTACTAGTAAGCTTACATTTAAATTCAATTTAAAATGAAAAAAAAAATTGCCTAATTTTATGCCAGTGACTAGAAAAATATTCTCTGCTGAAATTATGCTTAGGCTTTCCTCAAATAATAGTATCATCACAAAAGCAGCACAACTGCCGAGGTCGCCAAGTAAACCGGCCGTCAAAGCGAGCAGGTCGACAACGCAACGGCCAAGTAAAAACAGATCCCACCGAAACCCACACACTTCACTTTACGTGTCCCTTTCCTGTCTGTTGGATACGATTGCGTTCTGTGCGCTTGGGGGATTTTAATTGTTTCTTTCAGCTTGTCGTCTGATATTTGTGTGGCTGTTGGTGATTAGGTTGTGTGTAAGGTTTTGCTGTTGAGGTTGTGCTTGGTGGTGTGGGTTTTTGCTTTTTGCAGTTGGCTGCAGTTGGCATTGGTTCGTGATATGTGTGTAACGGTCTTTTCTTTTGAATGTCAAATTTGAATCTACCGTTTACTTCTTTTAGCAAATTAGTGCTATGCCCATTGCATTATATTGATCAAGGAAAGAACTTATTTTAGCTGTACAGTGATGTTTGGAATTGGAAACCATCTGCTCAACATTTTAGATATTATTATATATACAGTATATGCTGTGCGATCTGGACATAGTACCATCCGAACAGCTGTGCACTCCAGACACTTTTCCAGGACCCATCTACGTCCGGACAGCTTTGCGGTCCGGACACTTTTCCAGGACCCGCCATTGTCCGGACTGCACAGCGTACCGTATCAATGAGGAGAAAAAACGTAAGTATTTACAAAGGAATATTTATGAAGGATTATACAGCCAGAATTATTATAAAGTAACTTAGATAAAATATATATTACTGTGCAATTGCTTATTGATAATATTTATTGATAATATTTAGAGTCTGATGAAAAAAATTTTAGACTGTACTGCAATAATTAGGGATTGCAATCTCAAACCCGTTTTGAAATCTCAAAATTTCGAGATTCCAAAATCACATTCTGTGGTGACCAAAAATAATTAGACATTCATTTTGTGTAACCTGGATTTTAATAAATAATTCTTTTATTTATAATTGTTTAATTATCGCTAATTAGCCTTCCCAAAAAGTGTGCCAGACCCTTGCCCGTTGGAACGGCACGCCCCATGGGGTGTTGCCCTGACAACCCAACCGAATTTTGCACCCAAATTTCAGGGGACCATGCGATCTGCGCATGCGTCCCAGTGCAAATCACCAGTATGCACTGGAGATCTTGACTCTTTTTCCACTTGCCTTTGACCTGATCACCTGATAACCTCTGCTAACCCCGGACTCGTTGATTTGTGATATTATCAAAGAGGCACGGAAAAGATTCATCTCAGCAACCAGTTACTTGTTCAACTAGGAACGTTGAACACGATAAATATCGTTCTGAAATATTGTGTTTATTGTGGTTTGACTTGATTGAGGTCAAACTACGAATCCAGAAAGTAAGATCGTGGCATACGAGTCTTACTTTCCCGCCAAAAGTGACGATTAGAAGTCTAGAAAGACGACGCTAGCCGTTTCCCGCCGAAAACCAGCTGCCGCCGACTTCAAGAATTGTTTTTTAGTCATCGCTCTTTATCTTAATGCGAATAATATTCAGTTTAATTTTAGCTTTTACTTTTGAGAATAATCCATTGTGTTTAAATATGTTTAACTTTATTGCCGAATAAAGATTGTGTTTGAGTTTGAAAAGCGAATGAAACAAGTCTCCACTTATTTCATTTGACGTTTGCCGATTAGAGTAAGTTCCTTTATCATAACCCCTAGACACCAGCCACGAGTAAGCCTGTTTTACAGCATCACCTCGCGATTCATAATTGTTTGAACTCGCGGACTTTACTTGTTCTATTAATATTTGCAATTACTTTAGTGTTAGAAATCGAGATCGCAACAATTCTTGAGATTCGAGTCGAGATTCAAGATTAAAAAAAAAATTAAAAAAATAAGTTTTTTGACCAAAAAAGTGCAATTTTAGACTAAAAAGTGCAGTTTTTAGACAAAAAAGTGCAGTTTTTAGACAAAAAAGTGCAGTTTTTAGACAAAAAAGTGCAGTTTTTAGACCAAAAAGTGCCGTTTTTTAGACCAAAAAGTGCAGTTTTTAGACCAAAAAGTGCAGTTTTTAGACCAAAAAGTGCAGTTTTTAGACCAAAAAGTGCAGTTTTTTAGACCAAAAAGTACAGTTTTTAGACCAAAAAGTGAAGTTTTTAGACCAAAAAGTGTAGTTTTTAGACCAAAAAGTGCACTTTTTAGACCAGAAAGAGCATTAAACAAAAAATGCTTTTTTTATAAACGAAAAGCATTTTTTTATCAAAAAGTGCAGTTTACGAACCAAAAATGCAGTTTATAGACCAAAGAACACCACCAAAATTGGCGATAATTATGTCACTAGCTGATATTTTGCAAGTTAGAGTTACCGGTAACCATTTTTATTAATTGGTTGATTACATCCCATAGTGAACAGATATGCTGAACTCAAATTATGATTCAACAATAAAACATTAAAAATCTAATTTGTTTTGTTTTTGATGACTGCAAATGATGTTAGCATGCAAAAAAAAAGAATTAAAACAGTTTGTTAATATTGTACCTGATTTGGAGGATATCCACCCTGTGGTGGGTATCCACCCTGTGGCGGGTATCCACCTTGTGGCGGGTATCCACCTTGTGGCGGGTATCCACCTTGTGGCGGGTTTCCACCTTGTGGCGGATACCCACCTTGTGGCGGATATCCACCTTGTGGCCGGTATCCACCTTGTTGTTGCGAAGGATTTTGTCCTTGTTGAGGAGGAAATTGTCGTTGTTGCGAGGAGGCAAGATTTAAAAAGGAAAAATAGTTAACAAAATAGAGAATAGTAGAGGTGTCCTGTATTAAGACAGATTACAAGAACATTATCAACATTTTTTATACAAAATGTGTAGTATAAATAAGATACAAGTACTTACATGTTGTTGATTGTTGTAGAACTGCAGTGTGTTACGAAAATGAAATTATTGCAGCATTTAATATTTATATACCCAAAAAAGTAGTCCAATAGGATGATAGGTCAAGTTAGGAATAACGATTATTGATTTTTACTTTGAGATAACATTGAAAATAAAAATTTCAATTTCATAATTACAATTTTATATTCTAAAAAATTAAAAGATTTGATTTATTTATGATTTATAAATAATGTATGTAAAATATAAATAAATTTTCTAAAGAAATTCTAATTAAATGAATAAAATAATATCTAATCAAAGTAAAAAAATACATATTAGTTTCTTATTAATTACAGTATTTCACAATTTGTTCCTCGAACTAGAAACGAAATTAAATTTGCATTTAATTGCTGTTGTTATCTTTAAATTTCCTTTTCAAAACGCAATCTGTTAAGCGATTCATTTAAAGCTCTATAAACATATTTTTTTTTTATAGCAAAAGTATTTTTACTTTTGCCCTTACAATTGTGGAACAGGCCACAGAATAATGATTTTTACAAGTATGATTTAATACCAGTTTTTGGTTATTTTTTTCTAGTTTTTATTTGTTTTTTAATTCAATAAACTAGATTGTTATTGTGTTTTTCTGTTTTCATGATTTTACTTTTTTTTAGATGATGATTTGTTTATATGGTAATTAACAATAAATCCAGCTTTAGAATAGGAGTAAAAATGGAATCTACTATCTTACATGAATTTTGGCTTTACATGTGAAGTTTATTTACACTGACTTAAGAGCATAAAAAAACAATTCCACCGATTGGTGAGAAGGAAAGATCTCAAATAAGTATCCTAACAGTTATTTACTATAGTAACGACCTAATTACAATTATCTTTAAGAGGAGTAGTCTACCTGACTGTAAAATTTTGCTGTTTTGAAGTCTTCTCTTCTCAACTCTTCAGAAATTAAATTAATCCTAAAGTACAGAACAGAGATTGATTTGATTTGAATTAATGCATTTAATAAGTACAATGAATGATTTTGAATAATTTTCAGGATTCTTATAAATGAATACCTTATAGGTGGTCCCTTCATGCTCCACACGTGTAAAAGTTTAGTCTTCTACAAAGTATTTAACATGTTACCACCAACTCATTTGTCATTCATTGAGAACAACTAATGCAGTGAACCAGAGGAAAACCAGTAAATAATCACCAGTATTATATTATGGTTTTAGATGAAGTAGTTAATTTTTATTTTATTTTAAAATTAGCATATCAAATTGGCATTAAAAACAAATTATATCATGTCTTTGTTTCTTTGTAAAATAAAGTTATTCAGTTATTGCTTCAAAAACCTAGCGTTACAATTTTTACTTCAAGGTCAACCATTGAGGTGACTATTGTAAGTAGTGCAGTATCAAAATTTAGATGATAATACCATTCGACTTAAAGAAAGAGATTTTGAACTAACTTTTAGAATGTAAATATATTGTAGTATATTGCGTCGTAATTACACATTTATGAATATGTTAAATTATTTAAAATATTACTTTTTTAAAACTGAATTATAATATAGAACATACCGTGTCGGAATTTCGTTTTTCCAGCTTGTTTGCATCAACTCCAGATACGGAGATACAGTAGCTATACGGAGTACGGTTTTTAAAAAATTCAATTAAAATGCTTTGAAATTATGGACTTTCAGCAAAAAAAACAAAAGTATGTACCTAGATAAAATATTTTCAAATTATTTGTATACATTGTCGTTAAGTCCAACAGATGGCAGCACTGGTATTATCAACAATTTTTGTTGAGAGAATTTATGTTACATACATAAGTCACTAGATGGCACCACGAACTAATAAAGAAGTTGGTAATCACATCAAAAAACATTTTTAAGGAAAAAATTCCTGAAGGTGGCAAAAGAACTCCTCTCATTCACTTATCTAGAAAACTTTGCCATGTACCGTCCAAAAGTACACGATGCATAATAAAATAAAAAAGAAAAGATAAGTTACCTTACACCTCTTAGTTGACGAGTTCATTAAAGACCATACCATACTGCTTCTGATTTATGTGTATTTTTTTTATTTCTGGTGAAGCTGAAGAAATAAATTACGCATTAACTTTTAGTTCAAGTGAGATTATATATTTTTAAAAAAAAATAAAAATTAAATACCGTATACTTAAAATACAATAAGTCGTACACTCATCGAATACTGTTTTACTTATTGCAAATTTTGAATTTTTATTAGGTGCTGTGTCTGCGAATGACGCAGCAGGTAAAAAAAAAAAAAAAAAAACTTTTTTAGTCATTTATCTCGCGACCCTCGCATCACATCAGAATTTTCTATTAAAGTGTCTATGACGGCCTGACGGGTCTCCACATTTTTGCTGGAAGTGCTATTATATCACTATAATGTCCTTCCTTTTTTTAAAATAATAATACGTTATGCTTTAGACATTTTTGTTGCTTTTATATTCAAATATACTCAGAATAAATGAATAATAAAAACAATTTACTTGTATATTTATGTAATAATATTTTGTTTCGCCAAATTGTAACAAATCTGTAACCATACAATAGTTGTGCGTTTTTTTAAAAAACTTTACTCGATACTTTACATTAGTTTTAGTAGCAAGCGTTGTTTGGTTACAAATGGGTTTCTTTTCTACGTGGCACTTTGCTGAAGTAAAAAAAAAAAAAAAAAAAAAAGAAACTTAATGATTTTGTTTCCTTTCCTTTCCTTTCCTCTTTTCTGTGTGGTTTTTCTAGATAAAGAGGTCGAGATGTAGTGTTCTTACGAAGAAGCGTGCCTTCGTGATGAGTGAAGAGTGAAGAGAGTCGAGGGTGCCGATTGCCGTACATAAAACATGTCCGGAGATAAAATTACACTTAACGTTTGGGATTATCAAGAGAGGGTGGCATTCTAGCCCACTCCACTCCACCTCAAACCAACTATCGTATACCGTATAGAACAATTTTAAATAATTCTAAGTTGAACATTTCCTCCAATGGCTTATCGCCTGTCGGCTGCCGGTTCCCGGTTGCCGCTTGCCGCTTTGCCGGAATTGACAGCACCAACGTTGGTTGTCGCTAGTAGCTGTCAGAGCAAACCTCGTGGGGCTCCGACCCCGAAATCATTGGAAAGTCACTTAATTCATTTTCACTTGAAGGGTGTTTTTCTCCAAGTACTCAGCACCCCGTGGGATGCAAGTTTGTTCGTTCATGCGACGGATTCAGTGCGTGTGAAAAAATAATGATACCCACTTCCAACTTTGGTTGTTTTTAGCAGTTACAGGTACTCCGAAATGCTTTTTCAACCAAAGTCCCTTATGGTACACCTTTTCCCCCCCACTTAATTGCGGCAAAAACGCAACGGATTGCATCTTGTTTAAGTAAGAACCGGAATATTCATGAGGTAAAATTGGCCAGGTCTCATTTTTTTTTAAAAAAAATACTCAAAATCCGTGGGTCCTGAATTTTTTTCTACATCTACATCTAAACATTTATATTCTCCTAAAATTTCATCCAAATATTCTCAATACCAAAGAAGTTATACAAAGAAAAGTAAAAAAAATGGCCCGATTTCACCATTTTACGGTACCGGTATCAATTGTAAATTTTTTTTTTTTTGCAAGAACAATTGAAAAATTGAACATGATGTTGGTAAAATGGCTGAACGTGATATCGAATCCATTTAAATGTCGAGATAGAGAAACAGAGAAATCGACAAGAATTTGGTTCGCCTTCGCTTCTTAAGTTACAATTTATTCTACCGGTGACATTAAACTGACAAACGCTTTTCGCTTTTCGCTTTTCTAAGAATTGAGCTTGAGCAAACGACAAGTGCGCTGCTGGATGCGACTGACTTTCCTTTTCATCATTCATTAATGTTTCACGTGCATGTGTCGCAGTGCACTCGGCTTTCAAGTGCCTTAATGAAGCGTCGCGTTTAATCCGGCTCGCCCGAGGTCGCCGCTGTGTTACCGAGGGGCAGCAACAACTCGTATACGTTCGAGTCCGAGTCCGAGTCTGAGCCGACAACGCAGTAGAGCCGCAGAGGACAGGCGTCCAGGGAAATTAACCCCGAGACAATCGCACAGACATTTTGTCCGATGCCAAAGTGAATAAGTGAAGGACTAAATCTCCGTTCATTGCTGGGATTGCGATCTGCAGCGAGCTTGATTTGAAAAGAGGTGGCCACGTGGACTTAATCTTTTCGAGTGCGGCTCCAGATTTCCCTGAGGGTCTGTCTTAACCCGATTTCAGCCAAGAGCGCAACATTTTCGGACCGACCGCGCTCGTTGTGACGTCAGTCGCTTTCCACTATCATTCTATGGCCAATTGCGAGGGAAGAGGCGTGAATATTTTATTCTGCATAAAAAAAATAAAAAAAAAATAATTAAATTTTTACCTCGAGAGTGGCGAGGCGGGCGAGGGTGAAAAAGAAAAAACCATTTGCATGCAAACCTTGTTTTGCATCTGTCCTAAAATGGATACGTATGCACAAAGTCATGTGTGCATCTTTAATGCATCTTCTTTTTTTTTGCTTACTCGCATTTACTCAGTTTATAGCTGCTTAGCGGCTGCAAACTGGTCAGTGAATGACCTTAAGTGAGATATTTACATTGAAATGCATATGTAATTTACACGCAACAATCAAATAAGAATAAGACAAAGTTTGGTGATGTTTTTGACTGAGCTTTGATCTTGTGGTCAATTTTGTCTCGAAAAAATATTTCAAAAAAAAATTTTTTTTTTTTAAATTAAGACATTTTGTAGTCTTTTCCGTTTTTACAAACATATAATTCCGATGAAGTGCTGCTTTTTATTTTTATTTTTTTTAAATTTTTTTTATTTTTTTGAATAATAAGTACGCGTCGCGCTATAATAATTTTTTTTTTATTTCACATCATCTTCTTTTGTATCTGGTCGTTGCGAAGGAAAAAAACCCAAAGTGCTTTTCCGTCTCACGTCTTTATCCATCATTAGATGAAAGAAATAGATGAGTATCACATAAGAAGTACTTTCTTTTCAAGTCCACAAAGTGAACTTTTACGAGATAAAAGCGAACTTACATACGAGATGACGGTGTCGCATTAAATAAATAAATAATAAAAAAAAAAAAATGTCTTGCTCTTTGAATTTCATTTCGAAAGCGAAAAGAATAGCAGAATAAGAAACAGAAAGAAAAAAAAAAAAGAATAATAACCTACCCATTATGTTGATACAGATTTATTAATACATAACTTCAACTATTGAATTTCTTTCTTTCTTTCTTTTTCACTCTTTCTCCCAAATGGCACGATGTAATTGAATTTTGCACATGTGCTGCTTTTTGCAGAAATATGATCCGCTTGATGCGATTTTACTTTCCCGTATCCGCTTATGTCCAATGTACATTTCGTATGCACCCCATTTTTTTTTCTTCCGCCACCAGGCTGCAAAAAAGGCTGTAAATCCTCTCGCGTGGCCACGTGACGTCGGCCAGCCAACAGCCCTGGTGTCTAAAGCGGTAATTGTGAGGCGAAGAAGATTACATTAAAGTAAAACTCTTTCCTCGGATGAATGCAGGCAGCGGAGCCGAGGAGGGGCTTCTTGCATATTTGATTTTTTCAAAATTGCATTTCCATGTTTTGTGTAGGCAAGGTGAACTACCCGATCTCCCGCCGGCGCGTGCCAAGCATCCCACTCATCTACCCACTTTTATTGTATAAACCAAAACACCGGCTCTTTCTCTCTTTCTCTTATTTCTCTCTCTTTCGTTCTCTCTTTCGTTCTGCATAAAAGGTTCTTTGATATTGACACGAGACTGTTGGTTATCTAGTTATCAAACTGCTTTGCTGCACTGACAGACAGCAAACAGCTGAATCAGTGGGAAAAAAGTTGCAACAAAAGTTGCAAACATAAATATTTGAATGAAACATAAAATACAATTTTATAATGGATTTCAAAATCATTTTCAAACATAAACATTTAAGAAAGTAATTTTTTTTTTTTTTTTTTTTTTTTACATCATTTTTATTTTTTAATGTTTCCAGTTAACATTTACCTGTTAAAAAGCATCGCAAACTCCTAAGAGATTTATAGCCCACAGAAACACATTTACACATTTTT
>JH431514.1:0-21152 GCA_000239455.1 Strigamia maritima
ATTTGAAGGTCCCGCCACTGAGATCGGGGCACTGTTGGGTACAGTCTCTGATCCAGTAGTGGCCTATTTGCATTCAACAAAGTGTTAAACTGTTCGGCAGTTAGCGTGATGAAAGTCGGCGTTTCATATCCGTTTCTTTCATTCTGGTTGCTTTCACGTCCATTTTCCTTTGATTTCCTCGGTTTGTTTTGCTTTCCATCCATATTTTCTTTTAATTCAATCAAAGATACGCAAATTTAAATCGGATTGTCGCGGAAAAAGTTATACGGAATATATTTCTAAATTTGAAATTTGATTCGATTCTAGAGATCTGGCTGTCCAAGTCAGTTGTTGAGATGATAATAAATTCAGATCAGACAACTGGCTTATATATGCAATACCATTCGTTCCGTATATTGGACGCTAGCGTCGGATTGGTCTGAATCAGCCTATGGCACGTCATACGTGACCATTGACAAATTCGAATTTAATCGACTTTCTGGTCGTTACGTCCATTGTACGTTTTGAAAAACGCGCCAAATGGACTTAATATGGTTCATTGGTCCATTCCTAGCATGCATGGTTTGAAATACATCAAAACACCACACTAGGAATTTATAATTCCATAAAATAAGACATTTCTTTAAGTTTATATTTCTTTACTTAAGTGTTTTTATAAACAAATAAAAACAAAACTTCATCATATCAAATTCGAAATACTTTATTATTTTATTAAAATAAAACCAATAAAATATACAAATTGGATACAGAGTCCAAATAAATCAACTTAAATATAACAAATATATAATAAATTGAGATGATTTGGTCATCCAGACATCGAGAGCATCTTCTAATGTAATTAAGAATGTCCCATTTCATTCGGGGCCAAAAATAAATTTGTTGACTCGATGAAGCGTTCGGCTCACTCCCGCTTGACTGGCTAAGGGGTGACCGTGTAAACTCCATAAAATTCGTTTCTTCAGTGATTGCGGAATGACGACTTTTACTGCATTCCCCTCACCTGTCAGGTGTTCCTGAAAGTTTGGGTGATGTTTTACGAGCAAGCCGTTGTCCATCAAGTACGCTCCGGCGTCTGCCGCAAAGCGATCTTGATCCGCTTGGGTATGCCTCCCAGTTGGGTATTCTCCCTTCGTCAGAAATTGAATAAATTTACTTGCGAAGGGGTCCTTCCGCTGTTCACTGATGATTTCCTTTCTAGTTGGGATCGTTGTGTATGTGGACTTACAGGCCTTTTTTAAAAAAGCATGTATCTTGCGTTCTTCTTATCGGAATTATTCCGAGAAGAGAGTTCTATCTCCGTGTTTGACACGGGTTGCCATGTACGAGTCCAAAATCCACAAAAACGATCATCAGTTGAGACAAGTCGCTCTTTTGGGAGTTCTTTGCCATTGCCCAAGTCCCAATTGCACGTTGGCGCTGGACAATAACTGACTTTGGAATCATCGTCGCCATCTTCGTCGGGTTCGATCGGATTGTCGGCCGGAGCTCGAGATAAGGCGTCTGCGACGACGTTGTCTTTCCGTGGTTTGTAATTGATTGTCAGATTGAACGCCATTAACTCGAGTTGCCAACGAGCTAAGCGTCCTGACGGCTCTTTGAGCGCCATTAACCATTTTAGGGCTTGATGGTCCGTTAGGACTTCAAAGTTAGTGTATTCCAAGTAAGCTTGGAATTTTCTAACGGCCCAGACGACAGCTAACACTCTAATTCTGTTGCCGAGTAATTTTTCTCGGCTCCTTGAATTTTTCGACTGATAAACAGACACAGGACGTCTTGTTCCACACCGTCCACTAGGTGGCGCTGTAACAGTGCGGCGTCCAAGCCAATTTGGCTGGTGTCTGTGTGAAGAATAAATGATTTCGTCAAATCGGGCAATGGGACTTTTCCTGTTGCCATCAACAATATTTTAATATTGTCGAAAGATTTGGCCGAATCCTCGTTCCAATCGAACGAATTATCCTTTTGTTTTTTCAGTAAATTGGTTAATGGGGCGGCGACGTCGGCCAGATTTGGCAACAGCCGGCCGAAGAAGTTGACCATTCCCATAAACCGCTGAACTCCTTTAATATCAGTAGGAGCAGGAAATTGTTCAATCGCTCGGACTTTTTCCGGATCGATGGATAAGTCGTCGACTCCGACTTTATATCTGAGGAAATTGAGTTCTTTCCGACAGAATTTACTCTTTTCTGGGTGAACATGCAATCCTGCGTCCTTGAGTCGTTGAATGACGTCATTTACATGTAGGAGGTGTTCCTCGAACGTCTCCGAACAGATACGCCCATGCATACTTGTACAAGGCGTCTCCTAGTACTGTGTGCATTAGCTTCTGAAAAGTCGCTGGAGCGTTTACTAACCCAAAGGGCATGACGTTGAACATCAATCTCCCTATAGGTGAATAAAATGCTGTCTTTTCTTTGTCAGCTTCCTCCAGTTCCACCTGCCAGTATCCTTTTGATAGATCCATCGTGGTGATCCATTTGAAGGGACTTAACCCCCTCAGAATCGTCTCGATGGCTGGCATTTGTATCGGATCAATCTTTGTGATCTTGTTCAGTGGTCGAAAGTCAATGCATAGTTTCGGCTCAGATCCTGGACGCATGACCAACACCACTCTCATTGCGTATTCACCAATGGCTTTTGATACAATGCCTTTATCAAGTAGGTCTTGACAAATAGCACGAATTATTTCTCGTTTTTGAGGATTCATCCCCTTAAAAGATACTCGGATTGGTGTGTCTGTCACTAACACAATCTCGTGTTTAGTGATGTGGGTTCGACCTGGAGTTTTGTTCAAAATATCACGATGTCGTTGTAACATTTTTTCGAGTTGTTTGGTGCGAGTGACGTCAAGATTTGCTTCCATCACGAGCGTCTGAATGACGTTTTCCTCTTGAAGCTGCGTACTGAAGGCTTTCATGTCATAATCTTGCACGAATTTTTTCATATTTGTGTTGTCCCACTCGTCGCCCTCGTCTATAATTCCATGAAGTCGGTTGGAACTACGATCTGTCGAGGTTCCTCCTCAATTTGAACCCAGTTCCAGGACCTCGTAATTGGGTTGGCTTGGATTTTTAACTTTTCCATTAGATCCTGCCCGATTAGAATTGTAGATTCGTAAGTTGGTAGCAGAATGAATGGTTGCGTTTCCGTTCCGTGCTCCCTTAAAAATTTAACATCGACTCGGCCTTCTGGTCGAACCACCGTTGTAAGTATTCGCACTAACAAACGGGGTCCAGTTTCCTCCATCTCTTCGAGTTTATCGACCAAATCCTGAGAAATAAATGAATAGTCGGCGCCTGAGTCGAGGACGGCTATCATTCGCTGTCCCCCAATCCGAATAGAAAGGTGACACAGGCGACTTGCGTCCTGTTTACCTAATCTGCACTTGGTGACCTTAGTTTCTTCTGAGGTTTGTGGATCAGGTGTTTCAGCGTTGGGTGTGACTTCTGGTGTTTTCACCGTAGTATTATAGTACACTACGCTCTTTGTATTAACGATGGGTTCGTCCCCTCGTTTCCAATTGATAAGCTGCGTTTTCGCTACTGAAAGCGAATCAGCGTCACTTCTCCAGTACTTCGCTGGTTGGTAGTACTGGGCAGTTCTCCGTTTCCGGTTCAGAGGGGTTCGCAGACGGCGCCATTATTTCTTCGACGTCTGCGCATCCCCGTTTTTTGCCTTTTCAGCGAATTCTGCTAGCTTTTTATCGATCAAGTCGGCGATTTTTTTCGTCTGCTCGGCCTGTTCCATCGGACAATCTCTGACCCAGTGGTCGGTCGCTTTGCACTTATGGCATGGGGCTTTTTCTCCCGCTTTCGTGTTTGGCGTACTCCACTGGAGGTTCCTCCCTTTTTAGCGATGGGTGTTGTCCCACGCTGTCCAGGGGATCTCCATGCGGCGGAGAGACGGCGCCCAATTTGGACGAACACGACCTCCGTTTCTATGAGATTTCCCTCATTGTCGAATTCGTCCACCTCGGAATTGGTTTCCGTGGTAGTCGAATTGTCGGTTTCCGTCACCTTTGTCAGCAACGCCTTCTTTGGCGCTGGGTGCGGATTAGCAGGCGTGCCGTCAGACTTTTTCTCCGATGGCTCGGATTCGCTGAAATAATAAGTTCGGGATCGGAAAACATTCTCCGATCCTTCGGTCTGCTATTCGTTTCGTACGAGCGGCGGCCAAGGCGGCTTCTTCTTTGGATAACGATTCGCTATATCGGGCATCCATTTCCGTGAAATTGTCATCCGCGAAACGACACGCCAAACTGAAGTTTTCTTCGGTTGGCGCATTCATATCGCAAAGAATTTTTTTTGCGAAATTATTTAATCCTTTATAATAAAGGAGATACGTACTGTGCTTCCTCGTTGAGACCGTGGCCTCTGTCGTTAAACGTCTCTTTTGTTCGGCTGATATAAGTTCGGAGTGGTTCACCAGGATCTTGTTTCAGATTGGTGACCTGTTTTCAAATTTCTTCATCCGTTTCACCGAATTCGAGCGTAAATCGGCGGATGAAGTCACCCCATGTTTGGATGTCAGCATTGTTGAACCATGTGTGGGCCCGGTCAATGAGACAAATGGGCATTCCCTTTTGTATCATTTCGTTCGGGTCGGCATGCGGGTAATCGCGTGAGCGACGGCTGATAAATATTGATCTCCCGCTTGCCATGATCCATCAAATTTGGCCATTTTGATTTGAGGCCATTTAATTGTGGTATTAAATCGTTGACTGGAGTTCGGGCGTTGGTTCAAATACATTTCTTTGCGTCGCAGTCCCGCTTCTTGTTCTTCTAGACGTCGAACACGGGCTTTGTGTTCCGTTTCGGCGTCGAACAACATCTGCTGGAGTACTCTTTCTTGATTGGTGCGCCGTTGCATCAGCAATCGTTCCTTGGTGCGAAGTGTTTCTTCGCGCTCTTGGAGTTTTGCTTGCAGCGCGCTGGCTCGCTTTTCGGCGGCGTCTTGGTTTTGCTGAGCTACACTTAGTTCTGCCACTATTTGTTGGTGGACCTCTCTTTCTTGTTCCAAATCATGCCTATCGTTTATGAACTGGTGACGATCACTCGCTAGGCTTTCTTTGGCTTTCTTGAGCTCGATTTTAGCATTTTCCCATTTTTCGTCTCGCTGGGGTAATGCCCCAGAAGGCGAGTGGGCTACGCTATTAGTGCGCGAATTATTCATCTCGTTTCCCAATCGCGTAATGAATTTCGATATGTATTCATCCGCTTTCATGTTCATATCGATACGTAATGCTTGCGCATTATTTATGAAACTCACGAGAGACATCAGGTCGTTTAGGATTGAATTGACTCACTCAGGCGGGTCAGCTTCTAGCCGCAACGAATTGTCATCCTCGGATGAGTTATTCTTTTGATCAGCCAATTCTCGTAGGGTGCGCTCGGGGTCTTCCCCTGAATCGCCTCCACGTTCACTTGTTCGGCTGGAGGGTCGAACTTCTTCTACTTCCCCGTCCGAATCAGGTTTTTCGGCTACTGGCTTGGTTCTCTTTGATTTACGAAAGTGGGATTTATCCCGTTTCGTCGTAATCGGTTGTTCATCTTCATCTCTGCGTTCCATTTTTAGTTTTGAGAGACGAGGGTATAATTCTCGGAATGAAATCGCTACTTAGTTGGATCTTGTAATAGGATGATTTCCAATACAAAGATCCCGGACAGGCTCCCAAGTGTCGTGACCTGACTTATTAGAATGACAGAACTAATAAGCTAATTACTTAATCTGGGTATTATCGGTACGAGTAGCGAGATAATTATTTAAGACACAAGAATGGTATAAGTATTTCAATGGTATTTATTGATAGAGCAATACGATTAAATTACACGTAGCGAAAACTAGATCGAGATATCTCTCGATCGGGATTACTAATAAAGTTGGAATGCGATAACGAAGTTATCGCGGGTCCTTGGTTCGGTCGGTCTCGATTCGGATGCTAAACTGGTGTAAATCGGTTTAGGCCTATTCCTGGTTCCGTGATCTGTTGTCTAGGTAGTTGGTGGTCGTTAAGGTGGTTGATATTATCGCTGTGGTCGATTGCTTAACTTCTGCAAAGTTATACCCTTTTAGGCATGGCGCGACACGTGCTGTTGTACACGTGAAGGTTCGAACAAAAGGTTTTCCCTTTGTTAGTGTTGGGTGTTTGAGAAAGGTTCTTTGGCGAATCTTATTTCTGCCTTCGTGGCGCTATCTCAAGAGTAGTTCGTCGGCGAATCTTATTTCTGCCTTCGTGGCACACTCTCGTTCAGTCCGGTGAGATTTTCGGTGTGTATCCGTGACATCGGGTCCTCAATCAATCCCTGTATTTATATGGGGCCTGATCTGGCGAGGAAGTTTGATGCTCTGGTGTACCTTGGGTTGTGTCCTGTGAATAATCTGCCTTCACTTCCTGAAGCAAGTACTTTTATAGCTTTGAGTCACATGACCACAACAGGTATCAAAAATGGGTCACGCTCGCCTTAGAGCGTCGCAGCTACAAAGGCCGAGAATGCTCAGTCCTCCTTCTCCCAGTGGAAGGAATGCGCATAACAGCGAGGGTCCTCCCTTGCTGTGCGCACCTGGTTATCTCAATACAATAAACAAAGCAAAGATAGTATTTTGTAATTTATTTATTAGTAGTAAAAATAACCCTAGTCACCACAAAGTATGGCTCCTGTTAAGATCAATTGCAAGTTGAATGTTATTTTCCGTAGACATTTTTTATTTGGATTTAATTTTCTTAAATCAATAAAAATGTAAGTACAGAATGATTTATTAATTTGACTGGCGTAAATACGGCAATCAATTGTTTAACTGATTGTTAAATTGACAATGAAGCTTTTCACTGTTGAAAACAGATCGAAATATACGTGACACACGTGCGAAATCTCGAAGCTGGAATGACTGATCGTTTCAGCCTTTCCTCTAGCGTAATACGTTTTGGGGGATTTTATTAGAATCGCTTCTGATTGGCCAATACGCTTATTCACGTATAACGACGTTTAAATATACCGGAAATATGTAATGCGAATGACATCACAAGAATTCGTATCGGTTTTGTATGGATTTTTCCACTATTTCAACAAATTTTCGAAATTTGATTTATTTATTTTTTGTCAAAATAACTTTTTGTGAATTTTATCCATTTTATCGACCCTTTGCACAAATAAAATTTTTACAACTTTTGATTATGACTTATTTTATTTATTATATTGGTTTCCCCAATATATTTAGCTTTGAGGAAGCATATTTATCCCTCTTATTTTTTTTTTGAAAGTTTTCAAAACAGAAATTTCTCTGTTCCTAAAGGGAACTTTGCTGTATTCGGTTGCTTAGTGTTGGTTTTTAGGGTTCTTTTGCTCGCATTTATACACATGTTGTCATTATGTACTGTGCATTATGATTTTCCTTATATTTATTTTAGTGTATATAAGTTATGAATGTCACTTGTAAGCCTTCGTACTTCTGGCGGGCTATTTATAGTTTGTAAATAAAAAATTTCCACTTGCATATTTGGAGTGAGACAGGATACATGTGTCTCTTACTTTATGAGTTTTTCTGCGCCTACATTTCATCAAAACCAGTCTAGGATAACAAGGTTATGGGTTCCAGTGTGTTTGCCTGCGTTTTAGAGCGGTTTGGATGAAGTTTTGTGTTTTTGTTGCTATGGTGCGTGAGTTTGTTTGTTGCGAGGACGAGGCCTAGTTGGACGTGTTTGGAGGATTTTTGCTGCCTGGAATTGTGTTTGTTGTTTTTCTCCACATTTAGCGAGACAAACAAAGATAATAATTCTGAATTATTATTTTTGTGAACATTTATCGCTTATGTTTTCTAGTCATGGACGCCATTTTTGCCAAATCCCGTGCGTGATGTGCACTGTTCTGGATTTTGGATTGTTCCGTTGACGTAGGACTGGGTTTCTACTGTGTCTGCTGTTGATTCTACGGATTTTGAGCCGGAGCAGCAGTTTTTCTGACGATTTGCTGACTTTTGTGCCAGTTATTGGATTTTTGCGAGTTTGGAGCATGCGACCTCGGTGCGACCTTCAAGAAAGCAGAGAGAGGACAAGATTTACGGACAATTATAGAAGGATTTCATCAAGGAAGCCAACATCAGGAAGACTTCGCTCCTTTAGTGGAGATCTTTTGCTTTTTGTTTTAATCTATCCACTCTCATTTCACCTTCGAGATTGCCTATCTGTAAGGGACTTTTATTTTCATTCCGAGGATCTGGTATACGGCGCCTCCCTTTTCTATCATTTTCGTGGGAACTGTAGTGATTTATTGTTTATTTTTGAGCGATTTTCAGATTTGAAAAAGTCGGATTTGACTTTCCAGGTTTTTGTCTTGTTTGTTAAGATTTTTGGAGTTTTTGGGCCTCATTGTGAGCATTTAGTTCTTATTAGCGGTATATTTTGGGAAATATACCAGTTCGGTTGGGATCCGGAGAGTTTTTGGATTTCTTGCAGTTTTTACTCATTTAAATTTAGATGCGAGTAACTTTTGCGAGTTTTTATTGAATTATTCGGTATTTATTTCGATTTTACTGAAGTTTTGGCTCGAGTTTTGGATTAGTTTACACAAGAAAATTTGTAAATTAATCAGCATTACAGTTTTGATTAGTCTACTTGTCGATCATTTGGTTTTTGGTGATATTATTTCTAGTTGGAATAATATTTTAGATTTTGTAGCCAATGTTAGATTCCTTTTTGATTTCATTTGTTATGGCAGAAAGGGTAGCGTGCTCAGTTTTAAGAAACTGAACAAGCCGAATTACGTCAGCTGGAAGCGGGACATGTTGGCATGTTTAGCGAGCAAAGGGCTTAGCAAATTTATAGATTAAAAGCATGCTGTTGCAGTCGGGGCTACAGCAGCAGACATTGTTTTATTTGAGACTACCGTAAGGCAGGGCGATTTGAGATTTGTCAAAATATTTGGGTCAAATTTAAAAAGTTGTTTTTAAGCCCTGCTGTGAGACTAGCGTTGACAACAGTGCCACCGCACTAACAGCAAATGATAGCTTGAAGGTTTGCCAATGGACATGTGAAACCTGGACAAACTCTGCATAAAAGATTGGTCAGCAGAATTTTTGGAATAAAAGTCACTCATATATTCTAATTAGAACACGTATAAACAAACTACTACACAGCCAATTCAAGACATTGTATAGTTTTCTACATTTTGGAGTTCAAATGATACATGTTCTGAGAGGAGTTTCTCCAAGTTTTGGTTTACTAACAATAACGGTTAACAGATGGCCCACTTTCTTGACCGCGGCATATTTGGGTCACGGTTTGGGGGTTATTTGGGATTTAAGAATTATGGAAAAAAGTTCTAGAAATTTTAGATGACCAGGACGAATCCGAGTTATGTTTTAGAGTTCATTTTGTGAAAAAAAAATTTCAATTTAAAATTTGTTTGGCCACAACATTATAGATAAAGATTTTTTTTTTTTGTCATCACCAGTAACTTATGAAACATCTCGACAACAGATGTACATATAAAGCAATTTAAGTTGTAATTATAATATTTTCACTGTTTAAGCATACTTTTTTCTCGTAATAATGCTGTTTTTTTGCGCGTTTCTTTTCCATTAAATGGACATTTTCTTTTTTAAAAACGAAATTTATAGACCTAAAAAGCCTCACAGAATGCTCTCATTGAGTTTTCATTAAGTTTTGATTCAAAAAGCATCAGAAAAAAAACCATGTTCCAAACAATTCCCCATGGTGGGAAATTTGGGATACCTTCTTATTTTTTAAAAAACTCGGTGACCATTGGTCAGAGAGTCAACTGCTATTTTTTTTGGAAAGAGCACATCAAGTTCTATCCAAAACAACTTTTAAATAAATGAATTTTACTCGACCTTTTCCTGAACATATCAAAATATACAAAAAATCGACCCGCCTTACAGTAGTCAATCCAAGGCTGGGGGTATAATTTATTTGGGTATTGAGGACAAGCTCAAGTGTTTATTAGATGGGTTAGAAGGTCCTGCAGATAGGTGGGACAACTTAGCAAAGACTTATGAGCCGAAGTCTAAGGCAAGAATTGCTCGTTTATTGGCGGAATTTCATCTGGCGCAGATGAAAGAAAACGAGAGTATTATTTTATTTTTGAATTGTATCACTCAGTTGGCTTGGGATTTAAGTTTGGCGTGAAAAACGATCCCAGATGACGATATTGCTGATCGTATGAAGTGCACGTTGCCGTCGCAATATCACAATGTCGTTGGTATTATGCACAGGTGGGAAGATGCTCAGTTTACTGCTGCAAATGTCGAAAAGACTTTAATTGAGGAGTTTGAAAGCTTGAAGTCTAGGGAGTTATTGGGTGTTAGTCCTAATAACAGTTCGGATAACAGTGCATTATCAACAAATAACAAAATTAGAAAATTATTTGTTTTAATTGTGGGATTAAAGACCATTATTCGAGTGATTGTAGAAAGAAACCAAAAAGAGATGTTAAATGTTCAAATTGTGGGGTTTTAGGCCATTATGAGGCTTCATGTAGGAAGGGGAAGTCCAAGGGGTCGAATGCAAATGAATCTGTTTCTTTCTCACATTTTTCTGATTCTTTGATTGTTGATGGGCTTAATGTTTCGACCACAGATAATGAATGGATTTGGGATACTGGGTCGGGAGCTCATTTATGTCACGATAAAAATTTATTCACGGAATTGACGATTGGAAAGCCTTATAAAATGAATGAAATCCATCAGATTACTTTGAATAAGGTCGGTTACGCTCCGAGTGGGAAGCGTAATTTAATTAGTGGGTCACGTGCAATGCAAGCAGGTTGTACGTGGTCTGATAGATCAATTGAAATTTTAGTTAAGAATAAGCAGAACAGACCAACATTGAAGTTTGTCATAAGGGGTTATTCAAGTTGAATGCCTCCAAATTTGATGGAAATTTGTCGAAGTCGAATGTTAAACCTGCAGTTAAAGAGAATTTTGAAGCTAAAACTAACGTTGTGGAAAGTAAACCAGTTGGTGACTTGAAGTTATGGCATCGGAGGTTAATGCACACTGGGGTGGATTCCATTGTTAAGATGTCCAGTCAAGAGGTTGTTAAAGGGTTACCTAAATTAAGCAGAAGAGATTTGGAATGCATATCGTGCATTAGGTCCAAACAGACTAAATTTAAGGATAAGGCGAAGCCTGAAATAACAACCAAGTCAGCACTTGAGTTGGTGCACTCTGATATTTGGGGGCCCACTAAGTATGAAAGTAGGGGTGGGGCCAAGTATTATGTTTCATTTATTGGTAATTACACAAGATGGGTAAAAGTCTATGTTATCAAATACAAGTCACAAGTAGTTGATTGCTTTGAGCATTTTATTTTGTACATGAAACGTTTGACTAACAAAAGATTAGGAAATTACGTACAGATAATGGTACAGAATACTTAAATGACAAAATGAAGAAAATTTCTAGGTCCAACAATATTAAGCATGAAATTACTAATTTCTACTTCTCCAATATGAATAGTGAGGCCGAGAAGTTTAATCAATCAGCGATTGAAGCCCTAAGGTCGACAATATATGATGACAGGATGGACCGTATGTGGTGGGCAGAGGTCCTTATGGCGTTTGCTCATGTTAAGAATCGGATTAGTCAAAGGTTGTTGAATGGTTTGACATCATATGAAAGGATGTTCGGTCACAAACCCAATATTAGTTATTTCCGAGTAATAGGCTCGAAGTGTTTTAGATTACTACCCAAAAGTCAACGGGACAGTAAGCTTGGGCCAGTATCGAAGGAATGTATCTTGGTGGGGTATTGTTGGCACACGAAAGGCTATTGTGTATATGACCCAGAGGACAATAAATTATATAACACTCAGGACGTTAGGTTTATTGAAACATCGTATTCAGACGCTGCCAAAAATACTATCAACTTTGACAATAGGGATGATGATGACAGGATGAACAAAGTTATTGCTTCACCTACTAATCCCATTAAGATTCCTATTTTAGCTAAATCAGAAGAGACCTGGGAAAGAATGGCAAAGCAACGACCCATGACAGGGAAGTTTCCTGGGGATTTGATTCTACCTTGTCTTATGAAGGCACAACTTTTCGCTCAGCCAAGGCTGTCAGGGAATTTTGCGCTGATAATGATATTGAGTATGGTAGTGTTAGACATGCTTTTAAGAACAATAATCCATTTCAAGACGTTTGGGATATTAAAGATGTTGCCGTTGGGAGGAAAAAGGATTTATCTCCTGATATGTCTCCTGATGAAGGCACATCAACATCTAATGTTATAGATCTTAGTGTTTATTTTAATGGGCTTGAATGTTCGAATGTGGATTTGTCGAATCCTTTGACCTATAGGTGTGACAATGTGGAATCGAGATCGATATAGAAAAATATCATCCGACCCATAATGCATATAACACGATACAAAACACCAAAATGTACCAAGATAAATAATACCCATATATAGTTTTAATTTATTAACGGAATTTATTTACCACTTACAATTGTATAAATGCTAAGATATGCAAATGAGATCAATTTGCATACCTTAGGCCTATTTGGTCCATGTGCTTAGGCTTAACACAATGGTGATATCTTGGCGATCCTGAGGGATATGGTCGATTTAAAGTCTGTCACAATCAAAAGGAACAAGATAGATTGATTGCAACTATGCAGAAAAGCATAATGCAATCAACACAACTGTAATAAAAAAGAAAAAGAGGTGCAAATGGTCAAGCCACAGCCACGTGGCGACCTAAGTGGTTTGACCCACATTCCGCGTTTTACACTACGCGTTATTTCTATATTAAGGGCCCAGAGAGCCAGAAATTGGGAAATAAACAAGATAGTTACTCACCGCAGCCCCGGTCCAATGTCGCGTCACGGGATCGATCATCAATCAAAGGCCGTGTCTCGGTCGCTCCCTAAAGCCGTATGGCCCATGCGATTGTCGGTCGATCCAAACATCGGTGGCCAAAAGCTCAACATATAATGTGCCAACACTATAAAGGAAGTATAGTCATTTTGACTCCATGCTACGGAGTAACACAAGCACAGGCGTCACAGGGACGTGCAATACATCGACTATATACATGTAAGACATTATAAAGTATGGTTAGTAACATGCAACCCATAAAATACTATGGTTATGTTACACTACACTTCAAATATCAACAATATATTGTAAACTAATCTTTTTCGCTACCGATGAAACTAAGGCAAAGATTAAAACTTAGAGTGATTTTATTAACTAAAAATGAGACTTATATACAGAAAATAAAGATAAGATAAGATAAGCTCTAACTGACTTCTGATTCGCTAATTAAGTGGTCACGTCTGCTTGACCACGACTGCTGCGCCACCTATTTGTGTTTCTCTTTCCCCAAAAATTCCACATTCAACCATCCGACTACAAGAGTTGCGAGAACTCAAGCTCACACAGCGTCGTCCTCTGACTCGTAATCGCTCACATCGCTTTCCCCAACATCGTCTGTCACTTCCCACCTTTTTAACTAATCTACTGGTGGTGCTGTCCCTTTGTATTTTGGTGGATCCTCGAAATTCTGGACTTCATAGACCGTTTCCGAGATTTTAATTCTAATTTTTAGTGGTCCACGATATAAACTTGATAGTTTTCCGGCTTTTCCTTGTATCGCGATTGCTTTCCTTCTTACTACGATAACGTCCCCTTCTTTAAACTCTTTATTCGGTCCTCTGTGGCGGTCGAATGCTGCCTTTTGCCGAATTTGCGCTTTTGATAAAGATTCATGCACCTCGTTCCGTATTTCGTTAAATCGGATTTCTTCCTCGTCTGCGTCTGCGATTGCTATCGCTGCCAATCTCAGTTCTACAATTGTTCTCGGCTGGAATCCGAACAAAATTTCCATCGGTGTTTTCCCAGTGCTTCGATTGATAAGCGAATTTAATGCTACTTCTACACTTTCTAAAAATTTCGCCCAATCGCTTCCGTCGTTTTTCACCGGATATCCTGCTAACATTAATACAAGCGTCCGGTTCATCCTTTCGACTTGTCTGTTTGCTCGAGGATTTTCCGTTGACGTTAAAATGTGTTTAATCTCCAATTCCTCGCATAACTCTGTGAATAAACTATTTTTCGTTTCTCGGTTCAAATCGTAATTTGCTCGTCCTTTTTCCGTAATCGCCATCAAGTCCATCAGTTTCATAAGGCTTCGTCCGTTGATGATGATTTCCCGCCACTATTTAATTTTTCCGTAATCTCTTTCTTCAAACTTCCGATATCCACCTCGTTTTCTTCCTCTCCTTCTTCGTCGATTTCGTCCAATCCGTTTGTTTCGTCAACCGGAAGGGTTTTTTCTTTAAGTTCGAAGTAGATGTCGTGCACTATTTTCCTCTTTGTTCTTCCGAATGTCGGTACTGCTACTAACTTTGCAATTGCCCTGAGATCCGGAAGTTTCAGTGTTGCTAGTTCTTCTATCTTCGGCAAAACTTCATTCTCGATCATCATCATAATCGTCGTTGCGTCCATCTTATTCTTTTTCGGCTCTGTTTGATTTTTCTACTTTCGATCAAAGTTTCGCCCTCTTCTGTTTCTGAACCGTCTCGACGATCTTCTGCGGTAATTAAAAAAAATTTTCCCGTATATTTTCTACTTTTTCTTGTCGCAATTTACGCTGTTCATCCCACTTCTGATGTAAACTAATCTTTTTCGCTACCGATGAAACTAAGGCAAAGATTAAAACTTAGAGTGATTTTATTAACTAAAAATGAGACTTGTATACAGAAAATAAAGATAAGATAAGATAAGCTCTAACTAACTTCTGATTCACTAATTAAGTGGTCACGTCTGCGTGACCACGACTGCTGCGCCACCTATTTGTGTTTCTCTTTCCCCAAAAATTCCACAATATACACTCAATATAAATACACATACCATCTACGCAAATAATCATAGGCAAACAATATCACAGATCATACATTCAGTTCAGGGTTTTAGTTCAGTATTTCACACTACTTTCTGTTTTGCATGAGCTTATATACTCTGCTAATCTCTCACTAATCCCTAAGGAATGTGTAGATAACAGAGTGGCCAATGGGTGATGCCGGTTGTGGAATGTAATGATCACTTCCGGTATCATCTAACATTCCGATGTGATTGGGGCGAATGGTCAATATATATTATTTATATATTTATTGGCCATTACTTTGGTATTTAACATACATAAGCGCAATATTTATTATCCACTTATTTATATTTATAGCAATAGTTGAATATGCTGCCAAAGATGCAATAGCGCACTCTGGTGGCAATTCTCTACCAAAACTACGGTTCGAGACCGTCACATCAGTTGATACGGAATCTTCCCATTGAGTATCAGCATGTGATGGCAAATCTTCGGGTGGATTCTCGTCATAATAGTCATCATCATTCTGTTTATTCATTCTAAAAGTAACATACTGCGGTACATCCACAGGCCTAGATGGTGGTCCCAGCACACAATCACTGCCGATCTTCTGCTCCTCAAAAATAACATTTGAAGTTTCCCAAACATGCTTTTCTCCCAGAATAAAAATACGATATCCTTTTGTTCGCGTAGAATACCCCACCAATATTCCTGCTTTAGCTTGATTTTCTAACTTCGAAACACGCTGCGGAATCCTTGAATATGCAAGACACCCAAACACTCGGAGATGCTTAACAGTTGGTCTTTTCCCATAGAATAATTCTAAAGGTGTATTCGCCACATCACGCCGTGCTACTCGATTTATTGTGTAACACATCGTATACGCAGCTTCTTCCCAAAATTCATTCTTAAGTTTCGCATAGTCTAAACAGCAACGGACTCTTTTCATCAATGACAAATTAAAACGTTCCGCAACTCCGTTCATCTGGGCCGTATAGAAATTCGTTCTCTCATGCTTGATGCCATGACTCTGCAATAATTCAGTCATCGCTTTACTACAAAATTCCATTCCATTGTCAGTACGCAGACACATAATACGATGTCCAGTCTGTCTCTCCATTCAAATCTGGTATCTTTTAAAATGTTCAATAACTTCACTCTTCAGAACCATACCAACTACAGTTTGATGTCTTGAAAAATCGTCGGTAAACGTAACGAATTACCATTTTCCTGTCAACGAAGGTATCTTTAATGGTCCCATGACATCAGAATGTACCAATTGTAAAGGATGCTTTGATCTAATACCTAGCAAAGACTTGAACGATTTAGATCTTGCCTTCACCAATGCACTTGCTTCGCTTCTCATCGATCAGGAATTTCCACCAACAATGGCATGTCGTATACTGCATCGACCTTTGCAGTCCTTGTAATGTCCGGTAAAATGAAATGACTAAAATGCAAATGCCACAATTTAATCAAATCAGGATTGTCCCTAATCTTCCTAGTTGGAATAGCCACTTCAGAAGAACTTCTTTCCACAACTTGATCATTAATCTGGGCTTCAACGTTCTTCTTAAAGATGACATCATTTGGCATTAACATCGCATACTGTCTTGTCTTTTCATTCTCATCTGGTATCATCGTCTCATTAAGTCCTGTATCAGATCTTACATTAGAAACAATATGGTAAAGCTGACCAATTTTGTCCTTAACTCCAACCAAAACAACTTGCGACCAATCGGGCAGAAAGATAAAAATCTTCTCAGTGCCCACGAAATATCTTTTTTCATCTAAACATGGCCCTGATATTAAATTTCTTCGAATACCAGGAGCGTAAATTGTGTCGCCAAAAGTCAATTGAACAAGCTTTCTTTTGCCAGTTCGGGACAGCATCGTCGCTGTACCATGCCCCTTTACCGCTGTTTCTTGTTTCTCACCTGCAGACTTAATACTTCTCCCTTCAGATGCAGTAAACGATATAAATAAATTTCTATTTTGACAAATATGGCACGTCGCACCTGTATCGAATACCCAATCATCATTCATCAGATCTAAAATTGTTTGTACTTCCTAATAGTGCATCTTCCAAAAATACTTCAGACAGCATTCCAAAATAGTCCAAACTTGAAGTCTCAACCAATGCTGAAGTACTCTCAATTTCATTCGTAACCACAGTCTCAACTGGATCTTCAGGTTGGTCCTCATACAAAATCAGTCCCATGCTATGTGATCAATCTTTCCACATCTATAGCACGGCCCCCCACTTGAATATCGCCCCACCACTCTTCCAGCAGTTGATGTCCTAGAAATAGCAGGACGACTCCCAGCAGATGGTCTTCCTCTATACACAACTCTAGTGTAGGCATTCGTAGATGGTTGAGATGACCTATTTCTCGATAACCGACGAAACAACCTTCCTCCGCCTCGATTGATTCGACTTTGTTGCCCTACATAAGAAACCTCCAGTTCAAAACTCTTCTCAGGAGCAGAGCTCAACTGATATTCATTCTTATCGGCAATTGACGCATACTCATATCCTCGCCCATCGATGAAATATGATACTTCTTCTTGAGCTAACATAAATGTAGCCGGCCCTGATATCTTCTCCTCAGCTTGCATTTGCATCAATCTATCCTCTTCGGCAATTAATTCTTGCTCTGCATAGTCAATATTAAAAGTTTTACTTCTATTGATTGCCATAATAACCGGTTGATATTCTTTAGGTAATTTCCGTTTTAATTGATAGCATAACCAAATCGGCGATAATTCTTCTTTAAGGTCAGTAAGCTTCTTCGACGCCATCCGGATTCGCTGCGAAAAATGTCTAATAGTCGCTCCAGGAATAATTCGAAGTGCACCCAGCTCATCATATAATCTGCAAATCCTCGCATTGGATGCTGGTTCAAAATGGGTAATAAGTGCTTGCCAAGCTTCTTTCCCATCTCTTGTCTGGTTTATATATGGTCTTAGGCTTGCACTGATTGAGTTATAGATGGTAGAATTCGCCTGAAGTTTCCTTTCCTTGTATCGCTCCGTGGCTCTGAGGTTGGTCACTGGTGGCTGTGTTGGAGGATTCTCGGTTAAGAAACCCTAACAATTTCGGTCCATCATTAACACCTCCATTTCTTCTTTCCATACGATGAAATTATCCTCTGTCAACAACTCTATCCGTTTTCCAAAACCTTTTTCCTCTGCCATTTTGTTATTTCTCATACGTATAAGATGAAATTATTCACGACTATTCTTACTAAAACTAACTTAAACTTCCCAAAATTAACTAACTAAATACTTAACATTCCTTTTTTTACAGTCCAAAATCAAATCGATATTCAGTCCAAAAATTCAATCTGTATTCAGTCCAAAACTGTCCAATATGTGACTTTTCCCTCGTGCATTGGGTGATTGGATATATATATTTTGATTTTATTGTGAAGTATTATGTACATTTTGGTTTTGAGGGATATGAATTTTGATGTATTTATTTTACACAACTCTAGGAGGCCGTTTGTTGGTTTTAGTGTTATACTAAGTACTATTGTAGTATATTAGGTTATAGTCCTGTTAAATTAGTGTTTATTATTATTGATTGTCTTTTGTAGACTATCATATAAATTGGTTTTGGCAACCTCTGTAGTTTAGGATGTGTGTTTAGTCACTTGCTTTTCACCCGTCATTTGGATTAGATGCAGGTAATAAAGTTTTATCTGGGTTTCCTGCTTTTTTGGGGTTTTACTGCCTTTCCTGCGCTGCTGTGGTTCAACCAACAAAGACACTTACACAAAGACCATGGCGAGCATCTAGTCGACACTCACGTGGTCGACACGCAAATAGTCAACACGTAAATAAATGGTTGGCACAATTGATTGTTTTATTTGGAACAATAAAAGTTAAATTGTATATTATAATTATAAAATTATTTTTTATTGTCCTGTATCATAGCAAGTTAAAATGTCTGTTAGTATTTGGTTGTGTCTGTATATTGGGTATTTAGGTATGCAGTCTTGTAAATGTGTAATTGTATTGTATTCTATATTGTATTAATATTTGGATGCCTATTCTGAGCTTCTGTAGTTAGTGTTTGGTTTGGGTGGTCCTCTGTAGCTGCTACACCATGTCTGCTGTGTAGAATTCTTTGCAAACATTGGTTATGGGCCACAAAATACAATGGTGAGGAGTGGAGCAAGCCAAGATCATATAGGAGTGAAGTGAGCATAGTCATCATAAATTTGATAACTTGTGAAGTAACAGTGGCAGGAATCAACTTGGATTTTAATTCAACATAGTGTGGATGCAAAATGTGTTTTAATCTATGAGGATTTATGTGTGTTTGAGTGTCTTCATGTGAGTGTGGTACATTGGCCGACGCCATTTGTCTGACCAACGTTTGATCGACGTCATTGTCCGAAAACCGTTGCTACGAATGGTCATTTGTATGAAAGATTTTGGACAAACTATACGTGTGTGGACTTCCTCAGGCGTTGGTTAACTGCGGTGGAAGTTCGCAGTTGACTAAAATGGTGAAAAACTCAAAAATCACACTTGAGTTTTGACGCAAATCTGAGTACGGCTCGGCCGAAGCAAGTGGCCCAGGTGCGGCCAAAAGTAAGCGCGATTTTCGTCGTCAGAAAAGTTGGTTCTAAATACTTCGAATTTAGTTCGGCCGAATAGTGAATCGTGTCCGGGGTGTTTCGGACATTATATGGTCTTAATTTTAAATTTAAAGACCAAGCGGTTTTGTAGATATTGCAGAAAAACCGAAAAAATTGAAAAGTGCTGATTTCCTGATGATCGCGCTTCTCGGCGATACACATGTCAATATTAGGTAAGCACAAATTAATTGTTTTGTGTATTTTTATTGCGTGATATGATGTACATTGTAACATTATGGTATGTCACGTGATGAAATGTTTATAATAATGGTCAATCTATTGTAAACGTATAACTTGGATTATTTTATTAAAATAAGACAGGTTATGCATGTTTGTTTTATGATACGTACAAATGTTACTTTGTCATGTGTTGTAAAGTGTTCTATTTTTTGATTATTTGAGTCGGCTATTTCTTTAAATAAATTTGTATTAGCAGACAGTTTTATATTACCTGTGTTTGAAGGCGAGGGTGCTACTATCTTGATATAAGTGCTCACGCCTATCTTGTTATTCTATATGGGTGCATGATTGACACATAACATGTGATTGACTTGTCATATGGCTATTAATAGTTTTTTTTCACTTATGTTTTGGGCATCATCTTGCCTACTTGTGTTTTGGATCGACTCCGTGTGTTTTGGACTTAATAAACGATGTAAGTTTGTTAATTTTGTGTGTTATTCATTCACACTGTTTGGCCATATAAGCGATTGTTATCGCGGGCTTTTTGCATACGGCTGTGAAACATGCTACTGTGACGATCTGACTTTTTCCCAAAGTGCTATTTACGATGGGGTCAAGACAGTAAAACTATGAAAACACGTGGATTTTCTTGCTAAGAAAACCTCCACTTATCCCAGGGATAAGAACCAGTAAAAATACATAAACACACTTGCAAACACTGAATTGGAAAGAGTAAAGTAAATAAACATGAAAACAAGGAATTTTATCAAATCATAACATTTATTATGGATCATTGCAAATTACAATGATCCGAGCTCAACCAGGTAAACAATAACACATAACAGTGACAAAATATACTTAAAAATAAATTGAAGATTATGAATTAATCTAAAAAGACCCAGGAAATGGGCAAAAACTATCGAAACTTTAACTATCGGACAGAGGCTGATTTAAAACTAACAATAATACAATTTTACAATAATATTACGAATCTTCTGTTGTTTCCTGGCGCTATTTGATTCCTAATCGGGGTAATGCACTATCGAATCCTGCGAATATCGGCGTTCATCCAGCAAAAATATCTAAACACACTTGCAAACAACACTGAATTGGAAAGAGTAAAGTAAATAAACATGAAAACAAGGAATTTTATCAAATCATAACATTTATTCCGGATCATTGCAAATTACAATGATCCGAGGTCGATTAGCATAAAATCTATTAATAACAGAGGCAATAAAATACTTAACAAATACATCGAGACTATCAATTAATCTAATTTAACCAGGAAACTGGCAAAACATTATCGAAACTTTTTAACTTATCAGATAGAGGCTTGATAAACTAATAATAATACAATTTACAAAATAATATTACGAATCTTCTGGTGTTTCCTGGCGCTATTTTTGGTTCCTAATCGGGGTAATGCACTATCGAATCCTGCGAATATCGGCGTTCATCGGTCGGATGAT
>AFFK01019344.1:0-16458 GCA_000239455.1 Strigamia maritima
AACTAAGTATATTGATGTTAAACTGCAATTTGTTAGAGAGCATTACAAAAGTCATTTATTTAGTCTTAAGTATATTTACACTAAGAAGAATTTAGCTGATATACTGACTAAACGTGTAAATAGAGAAAAGATAACAGAGCTGTGTAAATATTTAAATGAATATATTTGATTGTTTGTTTTATTAAAGGAATAAATTCAAACGGGGGAAATTGTTGATATATTTCAGTTTTATTTTGAATTTGTTCTATTTATTAATGTATTATTATGTTTTATTTATGTTACCAGTAAGTCACTGTATTATTTGTATTTGGAGTTATTTTATGTATTGGCCATCCAAAGCCTCCGTAGGTTTTTGTCACCTGTTGTCATGGTTTTTTAAATAAAATTTTACTCACTTGCCGGTTTGCTTGTGAGGTGTAAACTGCCTCTTTTGTTCCGCACCAACATGGGATTTTTCAGCATCAAATAACATCGACGCACTAATCGAAAATAAAACGTGGGAAATGTGTGATCGACCGAAGGACCGAAAGACGATCGGATGCTGATGGGTACTGCGAACGAAGTTTAATGCAAACGGATCAATAGAACGCAGGAAAGCCCGACTAGTCGCTAAGGGGTACGCACAGAAGCCAGGTATCGACTATTTCGAGACTTTTGCACCCGTTGCACGACCAGGATCGATTCGGACGATAATGGCAATTGCAGCCGAATTAAAATGACAGTTCACCAGTTAGACGTCGTAACTGCATATTTGAACGGCAAAAATTGAGGAGGAAATATTTATGGAACTCCCCGAAATGTTTGATGAAAATTATGGGACTCAAGATCAAGAATGAAAAAGTTTGTCGAATGAAGAAAGCGTTGTACGGATTGAAGCAGTCAGGGAGGCAGTGGTACAAGAAATTGGACGAAACACTGCAGAAATTTGGACTGAAGCCTACAAACGCAGATCCGTGTGTTTATTTCAAGAAAACCGGAAAAATTGTCACATTACTTGCAATTTACGTAGACGACATAATAATTGCAACAAATTGCATGAAAAATATGGACAAAATCAAGACAAAACTGAAGAACGAGTTTAAAATGAAGGATCTGGGCCCGATACATTATTGTCTTGGAATCGAATTTAAACAAGACAAAAACACTAAGTCGATCAAAATGTCACAGCAAAAATACGAAAAGGATGTTTTGAATCGATTTGGGATGTCGGATTGCAAAACCAACTCGACACCACTTGACGCAAACCAGAAATTGCAGAAAAACAAGAAAAATGAAGATGGAACCGATGAGAAAATGCTTGATCCAAACGAATATCCGTATCAGAATTTAATTGGATCACTTATGTATCTCGCAGTTTGCACTCGACCCGACATCGCATATGCAGTGAGTGCGCTCAGTCAGTATAATACATGTTTCACCGCCACCCATTGGACCGCAGCGAAGCGAGTTCTACGGTATTTAAAACACACCGAGAAATTGGGATTAAAGTTTGAGAAAACCGGAGAAAACCTTGTTGGTTATACGGATGCGGATTGGGGAGCAAATTTGGATTATCGACGCTCGTACACGGGATATTGCTTTAAGTTGGCGAATGCAACAATATGTTGGGAGGCCAGGAAGCAACGGACTGTTGCGACATCATCGACAGAAGCAGAGTACATGGCGCTGTCGGATGCATCAAAAGAAGCAATCTATTTGCGAAATTTTTTGCGAGAAATAGAATTTGCAAAAGAAAAGAAAGAGCCCACCGTGATCTACAGTGACAACCAGGGAGCTCACAAGCTGGTGAGAAATCCAGTTTTTCACCCTCGAACGAAACATATCGACATTAGACACCATTTTGTCCGAGAAACACACAAACGAGGAGACATCGCAATAGAATTCTTACAGACGGATCGAATGATTTCTGATGTTTTGACGAAAGGTTTGTTTAAACCGAAGCATGAAGATTTTGCAAAGCAGTTTGGACTAGTCGAGACGAACTAGAAGAAATGCAATGCGAGAAGACAATCTTCAGGGGAAGTGTAGGAGTGGAAGATTCCATTATCGCATGTTATCGCCATCTGGTGGAGCAATGGCTCACCAACCCTTGTATTATCTCATCCTGTAATTAAATATTAGTCATATCCTGTTCAACCGTAACTCATGGTCGCATCTTATTGTCTCTTCCATTCCTTACACAAATAACTACAGATATTCTGTGTTTGTTTGAATTTATTCTATATTGTATAAATACTTAATTATAGTTATTATGTTTAATTTATTTATATGTGTCTAGTAAGTCACTGTACAATCATGTTTTATGTAAAATATGTAAGTTGGCTATTCAAAGCCTCTGTAATTTTGTTTTAAGAGTTATTTTTAGACTTAATAAAAGATTACTCACTTGCGGTTTTGCTAGTGTGATGTGAACTCTGCCTCATTTTTATGTCTCCAAAATACATGAAATTCCAGCAACAAATAACATGGTTATGGGTCTTAGCATTGTGGACACTCTAATGTATTCTCGTGAGTTTTTGGTGTTTATGAGCACATTTTGGCTCATTTTGAGTACGGAGGTATTTTTTGGAGTTTCGAGGCCTACTCGTGAGTTCGCGAGGCCTAATCGCGAGTTGCGAAGCATAGAAGTGAGCGGTTTATGTTTGTCTCCAGCTCTGTGGAAACAAACAAAGGTAATTATTATATTATCTTGTTTATTTGGCATTTTACTGCCGTGTTTTCAAATTTTGCAGTCACGGACGCCATTTTGGTCACCTTGTGAGTCTAGCCAAGGTTGTTTGGACCCGTACGGATTTTTGCTGTGCCAGGACGTCCGACAGCTAATATCGCCACTTCAAGAAGGATTTTTGGAGTTATGTGACCGTTTTCTAGATATTTTCGGATCCTTGGATGTATTTTTGACTTCGAGAGCAACTGATGACAAAATTTACGGACAATTAAGCCAGGAAGTCAACTCGGAAGTCTACACGGAAGCCGACGCTCCTTTATTGGAAATCTTTACTTTTTTGTTGTTTGTCACTATTTGTCTTTTTTCCAATTTTTCACCTTCGATGCTACCTAACCTTAAGGGACTTTTCTTTTCATCCCGAGGATCTGGTACATGGTGCCTCCCTATCTGTCATTTTGATGGGAATTATTGTCGTGATAATATTTTTTTTTCGAGCGATTTTCAGGGTCGAAAAGGATCAGATTTGATCCTCCGAGATTTTGTTGAGATTTTTGGAATATTAATTGATTTTTGGATTATTTTTGTGAATTCGAGCGGAATTTTCACAATTTTTGGTGTGTTTATTGAAGATAAACCAGTTATTTTTCATATTATCAAGCTTTATTGTTTTGTTTACGGATTTTTGGAAGAAATTCATATTTTTCGAATTCTTTTATTTAAAAAGATTCGAATTTGCGTGGTTTTTGATCCTTGCACAGTTACAGTTTAAATTAAGTTTCTTAAGCTTTAGTTTAGGGTTAACAGAGTCAGTTAACAAATTTTTCGAGAATTTTTGAAATAAAATTTTTCAAACTATTCAGGTTTTTGGGTTTATTTTTGGCAAGTTGCAGACATATTTCACATTAATTAATATATTTAATATATTATTTATAATATTTATTTAATATATTTAATTTGGGGTTTTCACATAATTTATAGTTATATTACGGGAGGTTTTTGCGAACTTAATAGTTTTAGGTCCGTAAATTTAATTCCTGCTATTTTCGTTTTTGGGAATCGCGTTTCAATTTAATATGGTCGAACGCGAGTGTTTTGAGTTTTAAGAAACTCAATGAGACAAATTACGTTAGTTGGAAGCGTGATATGTTGGCTTGTTTAGCCAGTAAGGGGTTAAGCAAGTTTATTGATTCAAAACATGCTGTTGCTGCCGGTGCAACAGCAGATATCATAACGCAATTTGATACCGAGCAATCTAAGGCGGGTATTATTTTCTTAGGAATTGAGGATAAACTAAAATGTTTATTAGATGGTTTAATCGGGCCGGTTGAGAGATGGGAGAAGTTGGCAAGACATTTGAACCCAAATCCAAAGCGCGTATTTCTAGGTTATTGGGGGAATTCCACTTAGCACAAATAAAAGAAAAATGAAAGCATTATTTTATTTCTGAATCGGATAACCCAATTAGCGAAAGATCTAGAATTAGCCGGCAAGAAAATTCCTGATGATGACATAGCTTACAGGATGACCTGTACCTTACCACCCCAATATCATAATGCAGTTAGTGTTATGCATCGTTGGCCAGATGCCGATTTTATCCCTAGTAAGGTTGAAGCGATGCTAATAGAAGAATTTGAAAATTTAAAAGCGCAGAACATGCATTCAAATAATAGCTGGATTAAAGCTGGGAATAATGGGGATAATGCTTTGTCAACAGACAAAAGGAGATCCAGTAAAAATAAATCCAATATGGGAATTATTTGTTACAACTGTGGGATCAAAGGGCATTATTCAAAAGATTGTCGCAAGAAATCGAAAAAAGAAGTCACTTGTTCGATTTGCAAAGATTTGGGCCATTATTCCGCATCCTGTAGAAAGGGGAAGTCCAACGTTGCTAGTGCGGGTAGTTCTGTGTCCTACTCCGTGCCGTTGGATGCAGAAGCTTTAATTATTGACGTTATGAGTGTGTCTTCCGTGACAAACGATTGGATCTGGGATACCGGCTCTGGGACACATTTGCGTCATGATAAAAGTTTATTTTCACAACTATCTATGGGAAAACCTTATCAAATGAATGCGTATTTGGGGACCTTTAATGTTGAAGGAGTAGGTACTGTCCAATTTACTCATTTGATAAATAATGTTCACCAGAAAATAGTTTTGAACAATGTGGGGTTTGCACCGACTGGTAAAAGGAATTTAATTAGCGGTTCACGTGCTATGGAAGCCGGTTGCACGTGGTCGGGCAAACAGGATGAGATATTGGTTCGAAATAAGACTAATAAACCAATATTAAAATTGACAAGGTCTAAAGGATTGTTTAAGTTGGTTGCAAGTAAATGTAGTTCTGATTCCGAATCTTTGGGCCAAAGGCCATTACTGGGTTTAGTCAAAATAAAGTTAACGTTACTGAGGGTAGATCATCTGGGAATTTTTAATTGTGGCATCGAAGGTTGATGCATATTAATGTAGATTCGATGGTTAACATGTCAAAAAAAAATATTGCGCGGGGTCTACCAGATCTGACTAAAAAGGAAATGAACTGCATTACTTGCATAAAAGCTAAACAAACGAAAAAGTATGGTAAAGCTAAAACCAAAATTACGTCATCGGGGGTTTTGGATTTAGTTCATACTGATGTGTGGGGTCCCACTAAGTATGAAAGCAAAGGTGGGGCGAAATATTATGTTTCCTTTGTAGATGATTATACAAGATGGGTGAAAATATACGTTATGAAAAACAAATCTCAAGTTATTGGTTGCTTTATTGATTATATTAATTATATGAAAAGATTAACTGGAGCAAAAATTAAGCGTTTATGTTCTGATAATGGAACTGAGTATTGTAATGAAAAATTGGCGGAGATTTGTAGAACCCATAATATCAAAACGAAGTCACTAACATATATTCGCCACACATGAATGGTGTGGCCGAGCGTTTTAACAGTCAGCCATTGAGGCATTGAGGGCTACTATCGTTGATGATAATCTTGATCGGGTCTGGTGGGCCGAAGTTTTGATGGCCTATACACACGTCAAGAACCGTTTAAGTCAGAGACTTTTAGAGGGTCAAACTCTCTATGAGCAGTTGTTTGATCGCAAACCCAATATATACTATTTTAGGATTATCGGTTCAAAATGTTACAGACTGTTACCAAAGCCACAACGTGACAGTAAATTGGGGCCCGTATCAAAGGAATGTATTTTAGTCGGATATTCTTGGAACACCAAGGGATATAGGGTGTATGATCCTGATGACGACAAGATCTATAATACTCAAGATGTAAGGTTTATAGAAACCTCATATGCTGATGCAACGAGACATTCCATTAGTTTTAGACCGGATGATAATGATAATCGGGGGAAATCTGTTAATCCAACTCTTACTCCCATGGTATCTATTCCCACTTCAGCAATCCCAAAAGTAGTTATTAAAGATGAAGGACAGTCAAGGTCCATGGATAATTGGGATAGGGTGGTTAAACAGTGTCCAACTACGGGACAGCATCCTAACCGTTATGATGCAACCTTATCATATCAAGGCCAGAAATTTCGTTCGGCTAAATCTGTCATAAAATATTGTGAGGATAATAAGATTGATTACTCGAGGGAAAGTGTCAAGGATTCCTTCAAGTATAATAATCCCTATGTAGGTCCATGGGACATACGGAATTTTGGTGACGGGGGGCGACGGATTCTCCTGATGCTGATTCACCTGATGAATCACATGTGTCGTCAACATCCGTATCTAATTTAGTTGATTTAGCTGTATATTTTGAGGGTTTGGAATGTTCCAACGTGGATTTGGCAAACCCACTTACGTATTATGAGGCCATAGCTTCTCCTGATAAGTCTGATTGGGAAGCAGCTATGGGCGATGAAATTGAAACTCTCAGAGAGAGAAATGTCTTTAAAGAAATAACTCGTACGTCCCAAATGAAAATTCTAGATCATAAATGGGTTTTTGTTCGTAAGAAGAACGCCGAGGGCAAAGTCATACACCATCGTGCACGACTTGTTGCGAGGGGGTTCTTACAGAACTATGGGACGGAGTTTACTGAAGTGTACAATCCCGTAGTAAATTTTATTATTGTTAGATTACTATTTGTCATTCTGGTATTGTTTCTTAAGTGGGTTGATATACACCTTGACGTGAAATGTGCCTTTCTTTATGGGGATCTGTCCGAGGACATCTATATGTCTATTCCTGCAATTCTACATGCGGGAAAGAACAAAGTCTGGAAGTTAACGAAGTCTTTGTATGGGTTGAAACAGGCTGGCAGACAATGGTATATAAAGTTGAGCGAAGAAATTGTTAATTTGGGTTTTATTAAGTTCACTTCAACTCAATGTGTATACAGACTTAATTGGGATGCTATTATTTTGTTTTATGTCGACGATATCATTATCTTTGCTAAGAATGAGAAGACCAAGTCACATGTAATTAGTTTGTTGAATAAGTCATTCAAATGTGTTGATTTGGGAAAAACAAAGAGATTCTTAGGTATCGACATCATTCGAGAAAAACAAGGGATGAAGTTCAGTCAAACTTCATATATTGAAGAGATTTCGAAAAGATTAAATAATGTTGTTTTTAAGAAGGCTATGGAGCCATTTAAAGTTGGTTTCGATTTAAACGAATTGAATCTCGACGGTGACATTCTCGATGCACGTCAGTATCCATATCGGACTATGGTCGGCATACTATTATTTGTAGCCAGGTATACAAGACCTGATATATGTATAGCAATCAGCATCTTGGCGCGTTACAATGCAAAACCAAAGCATTGGAATTGCATGATGCATCTCTGGAATTATGTCGTTAGCACAAGAGATAAATGCATACATTTGAGTAGTGAATCAAATTTAAAAGTTAATTGCTACGTGGACGCCAGTTGGGCGACTACCATACCTGACAGGAAGTCAGTAACGGGATATCTAATAACGATTGGGAGTAACAATTCTTTGACGAACGACCAAGCAAGGCTTAGTCACTATGAGCGCTATGGAAGCGGAGCTTATAGAGTTATCTGAACTTGTCAAAGAAATAATTTGGTTTAAACGCTGTTTAGAGGAAGTTAGTAATGTTCGATGTTTAGTTTTTGAGAAAATAATTATAAATTGTGACAACCAAGCTGGTATGCACTTTATCCGTAACGATGTAGAGAATTTTAAAACTAAATATATAGACGTGAAGTTACAATTCGTCAGAGAACATTACAAAAAAAATTTATTTGACTTAAAATATATCTATACTAAAAGGAATTTAGCGGATATGTTAATTAAGCCGGTAAACAGAGAGAAGATTGTAGAATTGTGTAAATACTTAGATGTTTATTGTTGATTGTTTATTTTATTTGAGGGAATAAATCCAAACGGGGGAATTTGTTGTGATATTCTGTGTTTGTTTGAATTTATTCTATATTGTATAAATACTTAATTATAGTTATTATGTTTAATTTATTTATGTGTCCAGTAAGTCACTATACAATCATGTTTTATGTAAAATATGTAAGTTGGCTATTCAAAGCTTCTGTAGTTTTTTTAAGAGTTATTTTTAGACTTAATAAAAGATTACTCACTTGCGGTTTTGCTAGTGTGATGTGAACTCTGCCTCATTTTTATGTCTCCAAAATACATGAAATTCCAGCAACAAATAACAATTTTTCACTTTTCAAAATTTCGATGGAGATTCTGAAATTCCATGCCGTCGGCGGTGGGTGCCGTACCGCCGGAGCATACGCTCGATTCCCGTCCAACGGCAAAATCCCTCGTTTTCATTGAAATGCGCGGTAAGCCTCTTTAGGCTTCTTGCTCGTACTGAGCACGCAAATGGGAAGTTTTGTGTTGCAAATTGACCTCTTATGACCGCACACCTCCGTGCTTATATGCCATTTGGTGGTTTATGTAATTATGACAATTAAAACTCACAATTTGCGAATCCAAACAAAAACTAGCTGCTTTATTTGACAGGAGCATATGCGGCAGACATCTTTCCACCGGTACAGGTAAAAGGTGAAGTCATGTGACCGGGTACAGGTAAAAACAAATATATAAGTCACATGACCAAATAAACATTCAAGCATCATCAATTATGACTTTTTAACCTATGGTTTGACATTTTCATACAATTTCACATATTATGTTTCAAATAAAATTTCTTATATAAATAAATTATGCCAAACCATTTTACACATTATTTTAGCAAAACAAGACGTCCATCGTACGTTTCGAAAAACGCGCCGAATCGCCTTAATAAGTTCTTTATTTCATTCCTAGCATGCATGGTTTGAAATTAATCAAAACACCATGCTAAGAATTTATAGATTCTTATAAAATACGACTTTAAGTTTTCATATTTCCCACCTTAATGTTACATAAACAAATAAAATGAAAAAACAAACTTCTTCTATATAAAATTCAAACTTTATTGTTTTATTTGAAAAATAAAACCAACAAAATATACAAATTAGATACAGGATTCAAATGAATCAACTAAATTATAATACATATAAAATAAATTGATGACATCTGGTTGTTCCACAGAAGGTCATGGATCAGTAGAAATTCTTCTAAAAGTAGAATTCTCAGGTCCAACAGCAATTTGGTATGGAAAACTAGAAAATAAAATAAAAGATTTGAAATGTTTTAGTAAAACAAAATATTTCTTAATTTTAATTCTTTTTATCGATGAAATTTCAACAATGTCAATGCACGGCATTCACATCGATGAAAGTTAGCGACAAACAATTGGATCAAAATGGATTGTTAGTGTCACTTCTTGCAATGGATTGTTAGCAGTGACTCTAACATTGAGCTTTTTTGGTTCCAACGTCAGACAAAAATTCATCGTATCGATAAAATTTCGACTTTAGGGTTATTTTAAGGGATAAGTTGTAAAACTTACAATTTTGCCCAAAAATTCCAATATTTTTATTTGAAGGTGCAGCTCATCTTTAATTTATATAAAAATAAAATAAAGGCTGAATTACATCACAAATAGTTCGAATGGAGTTCCTTAAAATACGAAATGTGAAATTTCGAAAATTTCAAGGAATTTCCAAAAAAAATAATTTGGTATCGTAAAATAATTCTAAAAATTAAACTACACTCAGGGTTTTTACTGTTAAGTAAATCCTGAGGCAACCTTTATATCTCGGTGGAACCTCCACGTGTGACAGGGTGGAATCGGGGTCGATATTGTTATAATGTCGGCCGATCCAACAATGCATAAACACGACAAAACCACAAAAATTGCCGAGAATAAATTATGCAAATATAGTTTAACTTATTCCTAGAATTCATTTACACTTACAATTACATAAAATACTAAGATATGCAAATATAAACTTATTTACATATCTTAGGCCTACTTTGGTTCCATGTGCTTAGGCTTAACACAATGGGGAAATCATGACGATCCTGAAGACTAAAAGTCTGTCACAACCAACCAGAATAAAGTGGGTTGATTACATCTATTCGTGTAAGAATAAGGTAATCAACTTGCTACAAGAAAACATTAGTAGAAGAAGAAAAGAGGTGCAAACGGTCAAGCCGTGGTCATCGGCGACCTAAGTGGTGTAAACCACATTCCGCGCTTTACACGGCGCGTTGTTTCTACATTAAGGGCCCAGGGCCAGAAAATTGAAAATGAACAGGAGAGTTACTCACCGCAGCCCCGGTCCAATGTCGCGCCTTATCGCGGTACCACCGTTGATCGGTGGCCGTCGCTGTCGCCCCTGATGCCGTCGGGCCACCGCGACAAAGGGAAGTACCTCGAAGCCGGCGGCCAAAACTCAACGTACAAGTTCCATACATGAACGGGCAAGAAGATATATTGGCCCCATGTTTATCTCATATTTACCTAACATGTTATAACTTCATACAACAATAAACATAGGCGCCACAGGGAAATGCAATACACTTTAAATATAAATACACATATGACACTCAAGGTTATAAATATAAAGTATACACTATCAAAATACACTGTAATATCAATATATACACTGTAACAAATAATATACACTTCATTAAATACACTCAAGAATATCACACTGTAAATACACTCAAATGTAAAAGCACAAACCATTTAGGCAAATAATCATAGATAATTCATATCAGGTCAAATGTTCAGTACAGGGTTTTCTCATAGCATTCAGCAATACTTCCTGTTTTGCCTGAGCTTTTATACTCTGCTAATCTCCCACTAATCCCTAAGGAATGTGTAGATAACAGAGTGGCCAATGGGTGATGCCGGTTGTGGAATGTGGATGACCACTTCCTGCATCACTCACAGTATCGAGGTGAATGGGGCAAATGGTCAATACAATATATATTTTATATATTTATTGGCCATTACTTTTATATTGGCTATAAATAAGCGCGATATTTAATATCCACTTATTTATATTTATTGTCTTAGTTGAATATGCCGCCAAAGATGCCATAGCGCACTCTGGTGGCAATTCTATACCAAAACTACGGTTCGAGACCGTCACATAATTTTTATTTTTCCAGTGAATTTCACCTTTAATTCTCTTGATTTTTTTGAAAATATTTTTCTTGTAAATTTTTATTCAAATGGCACACATATCTTTCTTTTCTTTTCAACTTGCTTGTATTTTATTCTTTTGCTTCGTTAAAAATTATTGTCAGGAGACAATAAACTAAGGATGGAGGGTTTGTGGCATAAATTCGCCACATTCTCGACAAGCGGCGCCACTAAAAACGTCCAGCAAACGATCACTTCCGGTCAGGACGATATATATACACCAACTTGCCTAAACTCGTCGCCATTCCTGATCCATCTGTGAGTCCAACTTTAACGCGATCGTTATCGTTGACGGCCATGCGCATCTCAGCCGACAAAACACGCGGTGCGAAAAAGAGAAGCCCGATTAAGCAACCCGATTGTCCCGATTGAGTTCGCGCGCTCCATTCAAATGGTTTGAATGCCGAGTTTAATAGTAAGAAGAATTGAATTGATTGTATTGTGTTTGCTAAATTTTGTCCATGATATTTTTAATAAAAGTGTTCATTCAAATTACAATTGTTTCGAGTCCTTTGTTTTGTGGATGTAGAAGATACGAGATGTGTCCAACCCATGTCCTACTAGATGTTGTGTTTATTGGACTTAATTTGTATTTGTTAGGCTGTAGGGTGGATAAACAGGCCAAAGATGTTATGTAACATCTATTTTCCTGCGTCGAAAAATCAATTTTTCAGTTTTTGGAATTTCGCCCCGAAAATCGAAATTTCATGCCGTCGGAGGCATCCTGGCTGCCGCCCGTCGTATACGCGATTCCCGGTGGTTCGCTTCGGAGTCGATTATTGCGATACCTCGCGATTATACCAAACGAACGTTTCTGCACTATGTGTTGATGCTTGGTGCCTGTAAATGACTTGGAGTGTGTGGCCTTCATTCGACAGTAAGCCTAGCGTGATGTGGCTTTATATCGCATCCGCAAAATGGTTAGAACTTCTTGTCAATGTTGCGGCCGCACCATGTGTGCTTATATGCCGGTATATATATGAATTGGTACTAAAACTCACTCATAATGCAGTCCATTAACTTCGAAAATGGCAGAGATTTTTATTCCAGCCATCTTGGCTTGAAAACAGGAAGCAGAAGAAGGCAAAAGTACAGTCTCGGTCAAAAAAAATTAAAAATAACCTGTATGACACAATCTATCTGTTGTGTCATGAAATATCACAAACTAGGATACTAAATGACAGGGAATTGTCCTCTTACATCTAGATCAAATGAGTGACAATTCCTAGCATCAGAATAAATACATTTGAGTCCAAAACCACTATAAAATATACTTTTGAGTAATTGCTCATAATAAATATTATTTCTAAATATTGCTAAGCAATTACTATTTTCTATTATTAGACATATTATAACAAATATTTACACGGACAATAAATAATAGGATATGTATAAACAATTTCTCATTGTTTTCTCGAAATCAAATAATTATTAATTCAATTCAATTTTCATAAATCATGTATACACATGATTACAAAATTTGTACATTTGAGCAATAACAAACACACTCCTTAAACGGTTATATAAGCAACTTTAATTTAACTCTTAAAACAACAATTGCCCCTTTACATTAAAGCTGTTTATAATAATAACACTAAATCATTTGACACCATGCCATGGCAGGCGCCCATTGCTTCACTAGGTTACCTCTACATAGGAGGTCTCCGGCCCTAAAGAAAGAGATGTCATGCGTGGGGGACTAAACAAATAACTTCACGCTTATAAGACATGTATCCCTAAAACGAGCCCACGTCCCTGACTTGCGACCTTATTATGGCTGGCCTCCAAATGCAGGGCTCCTGCATATCATAGCCATGCCATGACACGATGTCATGGCCCGTATTATAGACACTAATCGGGTAACAGATCAAAGACTGTTTCACACAGGCCTTTGATTTTCTCATTCGATAACTATTTTGTAAATATGTCCGCAACATTGTACTCGCCTGGTACTTTGGCCAGTTTGAAATATTCCCGTTCAAACCAGTTGCGCAGGAAATGGTACCGAATCCTAATGTGTTTTGCCTTTGTATTTTCTACATCGTTTGTAGCAAATTGGATAGAGGAAATAGAATCAGAATGTATAACCGGAATATTAACTCTATTGAATAATGCACAGTTTTCAAAAATGCAGCTTACCCAGTATGCTTCACGAGCTGCATGAGATAGTGCTATATACTCTGATTCCATACTGCTACAGGCAACAACACTTTGCTTTTTGCAGCCCCACCCGATAACCGAACCTCCCAAATACAATACATATCCGTCAAAACTCTTGGAGTTTACCAGATCGGTGGCCCAACTCGCATCCGTATACAAATATAAACTCTCACTTTTGCAGTTATTTAAATTTATACAGTAATTTGACGTATTAACTACATACTGTAGTATGTGTAACAGACATTTTATGTGTTTGATAGAGTGATGATTATTAAATTGGGATAAGTAAATCGTTGAATAAAGTATATCGGGTCTGGTCCTTGATGCTGGGAACATGAGTGGTACCCACACTTACAGGGACTTTAATTAATTTATTACACATTACAGCGTATTTTTCTGCTAACTTTGCTACGAAATCAGACTGATGCAGTAGCAGACTTCCGTTCTCCCTTTTGAACTCAACCCCCAGTAATTTGGTTACTCTAACCAAGTTAACTACATTGAAGTGCTTACTTATCTCATCAATGAGATTCTTTTGGACTAGCTCATCACGTGCGAAAAGCACCATGTCGTCTACGTACACAAGTAAAAGAGCACTTGAGCCGAATGAGTAAACACAATTAAAACCTGCTACTTTGTCAAATCCGATTTCATGTAATGCTGCGTCTAGCGTCTTGTACCACATACGTCCTGATTGGTGCAGACCATAAAGTGCCTTCACTAAATACCACACACAATCAGGACGTATTGTCTTAACGCCCCTTGGAAGTTCCATATAAATGGAAAAAATCAAGTGTGCCATACAGATAGGCACATTTGACGTCCAGGTGCACATCATGCCACCCACGGAGAACGACCAACAAACAGAAGAACAGGCGAACGAGCACAAAGTTTACTACTGGCTGAATACCTCTTGAAAATCAATGCCGTGAATTTGGCGAAAACCCTGAGCCACCAAACGTGCGCGGAACCGTACAATGGCTTCTTCCGCATTACGTTTCAGCTTGTAAATCCACTTTGACCCGAAAATGTGGCTATGCGGGGGCCGTGGCTTGATTTGGAACACATCTTTTTGCTCAAGAGTGTCAAGCTCCTCCGCCATTGCAGCTGTCCATTCAGCTTTCTGCGGCAAGGACATGGCCTCATCGAATGTTTGGAGCTCTTCCACTGACGCGCAATATACACGCACAATATGTGCTTCAGCGTCATCGCTCTCATTGAGATTCAAGCCATTACCATTTGTGCAGCTGTTCTCACCCCCTTCTTTGTATCTTGGTCGCTCTTGCGCCTCTTCATCGTCAGAGGTAAGATAACCAGGTTTCTCTTGAGAAGGGACCCAGTCAAAATCATCTGCATTGAATTTAACACGCAATTCCTGTTCACAATACTCTTTCAACTCTGGCCGACTGCGTAAAGGTGCACGACGACCTGGTGCGTAAAAATACACATCCCACTTCCCCTTCGTTATACCTGTCTGCCTCTTTACTTCTTCTCGTTCCCAACCCGGTTTAGATAGCATGGGAGCTCGTAATGCGATACGGGTAGGCGCAGTCCCAGACTATGCCGAAGAAGACGGCATAACCTTGCGCCTTGTAGTTACTTTTAAAAGGGGCTTGGACGTAATAGGTAGCGGTGGCTTAGGAAGTGGTGGAGATGGAGGACGGGTGGGCAATTGGGCTTGCGGTAGTGGCGGCGGTGTATCGTCATCATCGCTATCACCTGAATCATCATGCGGTATGAAATGGGTGTCCCTACCATCACTAATCTCTAGTGGTGTATCTCCAACGTAAGTCTGAACTACATCTTTATATATTCTCGACTCATCAAATTTTACATGTTTAGTTTCATATACATTGTTGGAGATGGGGACCCATAATCTATATCCCCGGGTGCCCATTGCATAACCGACCATCACCCCCTTCCATGCACGAGGTTCTAACTTGGAATGCCTATCGGGTTTTGGAATATGAACATACGCTAACGACCCCGGAACTTTAAGATGCCCTAGTGACAATGGGCTTTTCCGAAATAATATAAGGGATGGCATTGTGCAATCTTGCATGAGGCTATCTATTTTTTAAATAAATAAGGGTCATCGCTAACTCTACCCACAAACGTTTAGGTAAACCTGAACTCAAAAGCATGGCACGCACCGAATTTAAAACAGTACGGTTCATTCTCAGCGACACCGTTCATTTCCGGAGAATAACTGTTAGTGCGCTGAATTGTCACCCCTTGAGATGTTAGAAAATCTTCAAACTCACCTGCGGTGAACTCACCACCCCTATCAGTACGAATGGTTTTGATTTTATAACCACTAAGACGCTCTATACGGTTATGAAAGTTTTTGTATGTTTCAAAGGTTTGACTCTTTCGTTTTAACGGGAAAATCCATGTATAGCGCGTGCTATCATCGACTATACACAAAAAGTGATGTGAACCTCCCAACGAGGGTACCCTGCACAGGCCCCAAAGGTCCATGTGTAACAACTCTAATGGATCCTTCACAACAAACTTATGTTCGGATTTAAAGCTAGCCCGTGTGGATTTCGAAATTTCACAATTATCACACAGTTTCATTAACCTTTTTAGGTAATTGGATGCCCTTAACCTGATCATTGCCCGCCAAAATATTTAAATCTTTTGTGTACATGTGCCCAAAACGTTTTTCAAATATTACTGTTGAAATAATAACTGCTTCACTGCTCCTTGTAGAAATGATTTTGACTCGATTTGAAAATATAGAAAACTACTTTACTGAGACTATGACTACATTCATGGGGGTTAAGATGAAGAGTGAGGGGAAATGGTAAACAACTCTTTTTATAGGGAAGGGTTAAGTGGGTCATATGAGTGGTCACATAGTTTGAGTCGTTGACCCAAGATGGGAAAATAATTGGAGGTGGACAGTAACAAAAGCCTGGGTTTTCACATAGAGGTGAGGAAAATTTACAAGATAAAAATAGAAATGAACAAACGAACTGAAACAATAGAAATATACACTTGACAACAGAAATATGAAAATAACACTAAAAACATAACATTGGAAATTAATTTTAAATTGCGAGATTTTACATTCC
>AFFK01019349.1:0-12443 GCA_000239455.1 Strigamia maritima
AAAAGGCCTCGTTGAAATGTCATCAAAGAACAAAGTTGAGTATAATGTATTTTCTTTGTAGCAAACAAATGGTTTTTACAAATGATAATGGTATAGGAAAATAAAAAGAAATTATTTTAAAAGAAATTTTTCAAAGGTTTACTATATTCAGTTTAATAAGATTTCTTTCTTTCATTTTCTTTCTCTTTTTTTCTTTGTCAATATTTGGCCATGTGCCCAAAAGGCTGCTCTGCACCTGCTGCTTGTTTCTTGACGTTGGCTCTATTTTCTTGATTTTGTATGTTGTTCATGATACAAAGAAATTGAAAATATTTTTTTGCTTTTGAAAGATGAAGCAACGTTGCAAACTAAGCAGCGTGCAATGAATAAACAATGGGAAAATTATATGCTGATAACGGGGAAATTGTGAAGCGGAATCAAGCCAAGGATAAATCACAAAAAAAAAATGCAAGTTTCAGTCTTGTTTTGGTCGAAATATCGCATCAGCATTGAAAATATTTCAACTTTTTCATGCAAAGTGAAAATTGAAAAAAAATTGCTTGAAACTTCTAGAAACCGGAACTGAACTTTGCCGGTAGGCGTCATTGAGCTTTATTGACACATTTAGCCATTATTTACATTATTTACATTATTTACAAGGCCATAGAGATGGATCATTATTATTATTATTAATTATTATTATTATTATGAATGTTGGAAATTTGATGTCGGTCATCTTTATGCGCATAATCTTCTGCATCAAATCCTCTGTGGTTTCTCTTAATGCAAATTGTAAAGCTATTCAGGAAGATAATGATAATACAGAATATGTGCTTTGGGACTTAAAAAAAAAGTTACTGGCCTCGTTTTATGAAAATTAGTGTTTTTAATTTTTAATAAAGAAAAAAAAAAAAAAAAAAAAAAATAATAGAAAAATTTTTAAAGGAAACAATGGCAACGCATAATACATCATTCCCAGTTGCTTTAATGTAGTTACTTTAAAATTAAGTGAGTTTTTCCGGTGGAAATTGAACACATTTTAGTGTCTTTCGGTTGACACTATAGGTTTAAAGTTGTCATGAAAATGTAACGATTTGGTTTTCCACCATTTTCTTGCTCATTACTGCCAAGAAGAATGGAATAATTTTGCATTTTATGTGCGGGAGAAAGAGAAAGTTGAATATTGCTTCGTTTTTTGTGCGGTGGATAGATTGCGAAGAAAAGGGGATGTAGATTTGTTGGTTTAAGAGTTTATGCCCATTTGAACCCACCCGATTTGTGTTTCTTTGTGAGTTAGTGACGGAGAAAACATGAGCGCACGAGTATAGCAGTAATATTTTCCTTGATTAGTTGTTTCCTCGAGTCCATTAGGGAAGTGATGTGAGATGACTGGATTTTCCATTTCATTTATCGGTAAACCAAGCAAGAGGAGTGGAAAGTAATTTTGCTTTGCCTGCTTAATACACAGACGCTTCGGTTCGGTGTAGTGCTGCTTCGGTTTGCATGCAATCAACATTCCCGTGACAGTTAGTTGGACTTTTCCAGGTGATTTGGACGAAGAGTGGGAAATCCAATGTGATGATTTCGCAGCTTAAATGAACATCAGATGAAAGTACTTCGCTACCTGCGGTTTGGTTGCTGTTTAGCTTAACCTAAAGTTTGGCGCTCTCGTCTTGTGGTTGATGTTGATAGTCTGGAGAATGTGGTTTTTAAAGGTAAGTAAACATCTAGTTCCTCGAGAGATAAGAAACAGTTTATTCGTCAGAATTTTAATTGTTATTGGTGATTAAAGTGCTAATTTCACCAACGAATCGGCATAAAATGGTAAAAGTGACATAAAAGGCATAGAGTGGCATATAATGGCATAAAATGGCATAAAGTGGCATAAGTGGCATAAAATGGCATAGACTGGCATAAAATGGTAAAAAAAATTGATATAAAATGGGAAAAAATTGACATGAAATGGCATAAAATGGCATAGAATGGCATAAAATGATAAAAAAAGGATATAAAATGGCTTAAAATGGTTAAAAAGTGACATACAATGGCATAAAATGGTTAAAAAGTGACATACAATGGCATAAAATGGTTAAAAAGTAACATACAATGGCATAAAATGGTAAAAAACTATATAAAATGGCCTAGAATGGCATGAAATGGCATGAAATGGCATAAAACGGCATAAAATGGCATAAACTATAAAGAATTTCACTTTAGACGGCATATATTGATGCATCTACCGGTTGCTAAGCAATATGAATATGCATATTGTGTGAAAGTTATATTTTTTATTCGTAAAAGGGCAGAAACTGAAAATGTAGTAAAAATAAAACTTCAGGCTTGACTTGGCAAAGAGTATAGTTCAGAAAATAAAAGTTTTAAAGCCATATACACTCGAACCATTTGTATAGAAATTCTTTTTTATTATTATTGGGCGAAATGAGGGAATTTTATTGAGTTTTTTGCTTTGATCTAGTGTTTTTATTTGCTTTGAACATTTTTTTTAACTTGCCAATCTTTTCTCGTTATTTTTATGTTGGTTTTGCTTTCATTCAAAATTTAACGAGCTTTCATAACCTGGATTGCTTTTTCAGTTAAATAGACCGTCTAGACTCGGCCACAATACGTTTTTACCCGGTTTAACATGGCTCGTGGTCGTGATGAGTGCAAGCGGACAACAAGAAGTAGCAATAAACCCCACGTCTCTTTATCCATTACTTTAACCATCATTCCTTAAGTCACTCTAAGCTCCGACGTTCAGATGGGCTACGAATATGACAAAAATGTCAGGTCACAGTTGCAATTTATCACAAGGAGCATGAAACACGCTGAACAAGCGCCACTAGTGGTCCGTTTTCTATGGTCGACGTTCTCCACCTCTTTATTTTGATCGATCACTGGCTGTTCCGTCTTTTCCCTCCGATCACGGAAATGCTCCTTTGGGATATGACAGTAGGACGAGAGTAGACGGAATCCGTGGAGGCCGTGTCTCTTGACCGGTCGAGTGATTTACGGGGTTGTTGCCCTCTTTTTGCACATTTCCTTCGGGACGAGTGGACGTGCTCGAAGCGAGACTTTGAAACGGGGTTTGCGCTTTGTGGACAGGCGTTTGCTCGTTTAAGGTGACCGAGGCTGATATTGCTCTATGGATTTTGGGTTTAAGGTTTTTTTGTGTGTGTGTGTGTTTGTTTTTTTTTTGTGTTTTTTTTTTAGTGATACGGTTTTATACAATAGGTGCATTCAGGAACTAAAACTCGTCAAAAACGAGTTTTGCGAGTGGTTAGTTTTGTGTATGTTTTGTGTATAATTCTGAGTGTGAAAATCTGAGCCACGTTTTAGCTAAGTTTTAGGCAAGTTTTAGCTACGTTTTAGCTTTGTTTAAGCTTCTATCATATGACTTGAAGCAGTCATGTGACGTCTAAAACAAATGGCGCTGATTTAACTCTACAACAGTACGAGTTGGATGCTGCGCAGACGAGTGCGCAATTGTAAGACACAACTCGTGTCTCGTGAAACGCTGGAATTGTAGCGTTTTCTAAAACGCGCGTGCACCCGCGTTTCTTGGCTTAAACTTAAACGTTTCCGGAAATGACGATACATTTCAGGAAACGAAACGAGGAAAACGACTAAAACATGGAAATGTTTTAGTTCCTGAATGCATCTATTGATTGCATTCGAAAATGAAAACCAACTTGGTTTTAGTCGTTTTAGAAAAGTTGGTTTTAGCCTGGTTTCAAAGGAATTTTTCGAATGTCTTGGTTTTACTTTGGTTTTAATTAAATTCTAGTTTGAATTTAGCTGGGGGTTTTAGAATCAAAATCAAAATCAAAATCAAAAATTAGATTTAGCTGATAAATTGTCACATTGAACATTGTGGTCGACTTAGGTGCATGTTCCGCGGTCACAATGTTTGCTGATGTCCGTCAAAATGGTTTTGTCATTATTTTTCGCAACTCTTACTTATTTTTATGTCGATTTCTTAAGGAATCGTTATGGTTAGTTCACACTGGTGTTCACACTACTCCGTAACGTAACGCAAGGAGGCTGCGCAATGCTTAAAAACACAGACGTAGACGTAAGTTCTTACTTCAAAATTGATTTTGAAGTAGGACGTAACGTAACTTACAGCCAACCAATGAGAAGACAGCTGCTTCTCTCATGAAAAACGAGATTGAATGAGAAATTGCGTGATTTATGCTCTTCATTCTTGCAAATAAAAACATGGTAGATCCACTGGTAGATTCACCTGGTAGATCTAAATTTAACACAATTTATTCTGATTGGTCGGTTTAAATTTACTATCTGCAAACAATGTGAACAAAACCATACGTTACTTTTCTTAAATTACGTTAAAATTCCTTACAATACGTCCAGTGTGAACTAACCATAAGGATGTTGTTAAATGATGTCCCCATCTATAAAATTGCTAAATTGGAAGGTTTTATTTGCAAAAACCACCACCACCACCACCACCACCATGCTTGATCTATCGTTTCCAAGATCGCTGCTACAGAATGCTGCTAAAACTCTTATAACTAATAACCAGGTTTAAAACGACCACCTGGAGATCGTTTTGGTTTAAGCAGATAAGGTTTAAGGGTCCAACACTAGGCTAAAACTAAAACGGTTAAAACCAGGTTGGTTTTTATTTTCGAATGCAACTATTTGTTTACTGTTTTTTGTCTGTTTTTGTCATGGGATCAATGAATCTTGGCAATTAGATGCGAATTGTCGCCTGGTGCTGTAATTTTGAAGTGTAATTTTAGATTGGAAGATGTGAATATGTCCGTAAAAAAAAACCTATGTTTGATTAAATTTGAATTTGAGTAGGGTTTTAATTCGTTTTGGGCGGGTAGTCGTAGGGGTGGGATTTAGACCGTAGAGAGTTAAAGCAAAATTAATGAGTAATGAAGCTGGCAAGTTTCTCATTAAATTTTCTAGAAAGAGAGGGTTTTAGGTATTTTGAAATATAATTAACTTTTTATATTGGAGGCGAGAAATGAATTGGAAGAAATGTCAAATTGAGGTTGGCAAGTAATCTAACATTAGATTTCAGTAATTGGATTCTAGTGTCGCTAGAAATTAACAAACACTATTGACTTTTAGCTCGTGGCAATAGTAACATTGTTTAATGAGTTTATCAAAAGTTTTGAGTTGAGTGTGCAAGAAAAGGCAATTATTTAATTTTGAGTTGGTATTTTTTTTTTTTAATAGGTGCATTCAGGAACTAAAACTCGTCAAAAACGAGTTTTGTGTGTGGTTAGTTTTATGTGTGTTTTTGTGTATAATTCTGAGTGTGAAAATCTGAGGCACGTTTTGTCTAAGTTTTAGGTAAGTTTTAGCTACGTTTTAGCTTCATCTTAGCTTTTATCACATGACTTGAAGCAGTCATGTGACTTCTGAAACAAATGGCGCCAATCTAACTTTACAACAGTATGATTTGGATGCTGCGCAGACGAGTGCGCAATTGTAAGACACAACTCGTGTCTTGTGAAACGCTAGAATTGTACTAGGCGCATTCGAAAATGATTTTGCACTGAACGACCAGTGCAACTGATAGTGTAAATGTCAAGTTGCATGACTAGGCGGGTTCGAAAAGTCATTTAAACGAGTGTAACCACGTTTACACTCGTTTAAATTTTAATGTGCACGTTGTTTACACGAATTAATTCGTGTAAACGTCGTTCAACCGTCTTAAACGGAAACGACCTATTTTCGTCATGCAAATGCACGTGCAACGGAATTTGACTTTTAAAGTGTTGTATTTGTTGCCATCTTGAATCCTCGCTTCGAATGTAAGTAGTAACAATGTGCATGATTCTTAAAATTGTTACTATTGTTACTATTTGTTACTAATTGTTACTATCTAATGTTACTTTTTTTGTAAAAGAAAAGCAGGCAAGAATGATGTGCTTGCTGAAAAACAACTGCTCCGTACAGCTTGTTTGTTTATTACGGCAGCCATATTTGTGTGAATTATGTGTAAATTCCAGTATAAATGCTTACGCAACATTTTAACTCGAAAAGTCAGTCGTGCAACTTGACATTTACACCATCAGTTGCACTGATCGTTCAGTGCAAAATCATTTTCGAACCCGCTTACAGACTTTTCGAGTTAAAATGTTGCATATGCATTTACACTGGAATTTACACTGGAATTTACACTGGAAATTGCACTGGAATTTGCACACAATTCACACAAACATGGCTGCCGTAATAAATAAACAAGCTGTACTTGAGCAAGGGAGCAGATTTTTCTTAGCAAGCACATCATTCTTGCCTGCTTTCTTTTTACAACAAAAGTAATATTAGATAGTAACAATTCTAAGTATCACGCACATTGTTACTACTTACATTTGAAGCGAAGATTCCAGATGGCGGCAAATAGAACTCTTTAAACGCCAAATTCCGTTGCATGTGCATTTGCACGACAAAAAATGGGCCGTTTCCGTATAACACAGTTGAATGACGTTTACACGAATTAATTCGTGTAAACAACGTGCAAATTAAAATTTAAACGGGTGTAAACGTGGTTACACTCGTTTAAATGACTTTTTGAACCCGCCTAGTGTTTCCTAAATCGCGCGTACACGCGCGTTTCTTGGCTTAAACCTAAACGTTTCCGGAAATGACGACACATTTCAGGAAATGAAACGAGGGAAACGACTGAAACATGAAAATGTTTTCGTTCCTGAATGGCACCTACTGTTACCAATTTGGTGTTTTATGTGCTTTTGTCTGTCAATCATTCTTTGAGAATGAAAGTTTGGTGGTCATAGAAAGAGTAGATTGAGGTTAACACGAGGTCAAGGGTTTGCAATCTCAATTTCAAAGCTTTTAGACACTGAGTTTGAGAATTGTGCGAGTGTTATTGCATACACGTGTTTTAAAGTGTAGAGAATTTAAAGCTCGTCTGCAAATAACTAATTTATTAAACTGAATTAATCATTAATTTTCCTAGCAATTGCTCAATGCTAGCCCGGGCGATAGTTGGAGACAAGCGGCAATAAAAGATAAAGAATTGCACATTACGAAGGCTGCAGGATGCATTTTCATTAATTCTTGCTCGGTAATTACGATTTTCGAGTGGTTTTTAGCACTTTAATCATTGCGATCACGTTTAGTCTGAAAATGTTTCCAGTTGTTATGGATATTTTTTGTTTTAAATGGATCGTTTTACATTATGGAATGTTATCAGTGGGTAATTTGGAAATGCATGGAATTTTAATGATTCACTCAGTTCATCATTCTTAAATTAGATTTATACGAGTTAAAGTGATCATCATTTACTTGTAACATTGCAGCTTTTACTCTTTTTGGCTATTTAAATTAAGAAGAAATGACAAGAGTAGCAAGGTTGAGTGGTAAATGCAATTGCACGGTAATAACTGATGGTAATTCCGGGTATTTCACCGCCTTCAGTTTGCTTTTGACAGGAAATGACAAGTTCGGTAGTGAAATCCGCGGGGAAATTTAGTGGGGGATCCCAACGTCATTTTATTTTTATGCCACTTTAATCTCTCTACATCACCAACTGCATTCTGCAGGATTAAGAAAAATAAAACACCGTAGTTGCCATTGAATTTTACAACCAAACGCACTAACACAATGTATTTTATGGAGGCAAAGGGCGTGTGTTCATTTTATTAATGAACACATGTTAAGTAGTGTGCACTGAAATCTTTTAAGCGGAGCTGCTAATTAACGTTTTTCATCAATACTGGTACATATTTTTAAAATTTTATATATTGTACTTGTATTTATATTAATGTGTCTTGCATTGCAACAGTAGGTGGGTTTGAAAATGATTTTGCACTGAACGATTAGTGCAACTGATCGTGTTAAATGTCAATTGCACGACTGACTTTTTGAGTTAAAAAGTTGTGTATGCATTTACACTGGACTTTACACTGGAATTTACACTCAGTTCACACAAACATGACTGCCGTAATAAATAAACAAGCTGTACTGAGCAATGGAGCAGATGTTTCTTAGCAAGCACATCATTCTTGCTGCTTTTCTTTTACAACAAAACATTATGCTTAGTTCCCACTTGGCAGAAATTTCGACAGAAAATTTTCTGCTGCAGAAAATTTTGAGTGTAGAAAGCAGCAGTGTGCTTACAAATTGCCTTCCTTAGCTGGCATCCTTTTTAAATTCTACTTTTCTGCACTTTTTTGCCCACTTTTCAGTTCACATACTTTTCTGCACTCAAAATTTTCTGCAGCAGAAAATTTTCTGTCGGAATTTCTGCCAAGTGGGAACTAAGCATTAGATAGTAACAATTCTAAGTATTATGCACGTTGTTACTACTTACATTTGAAATGAGGATTCAGGATGGCGGCAAAGAGAACTTTTTGTCCGCCAATTTTCGTTGTGCATTTGCACAATGAAAATGGGCAGTTTCCGTTTAACTCGGTTGAACGGCATTTACACGAATTAATTTGTGTAAACAACGTGCAAATTGATATTTATACGAGTGTGAACATGATTACACGCGTTTAAATGAATTTTCGAACCCGCCCAGTGTTTAACACGCCAATTTTAGGTTTATTTGCTTATTTACACTTGTTTAAGTGACTTTTTAAATCCACCTTTAGTGATAATTTAAGAGGTGTAAATATTAAAGTGAGCACTTAGGATGAAGCTAGACCATAGACGTCTTATTGGGTGTAAGACAGTTATTTAGTTGTTTTAACTTTTTATGCTTGTGGTGAATTGGTTTGGTGCCAAATGTGTAAAGTTTGGTGCTTAGCAACTATAGTTATCTAATCTTTACATGTATGAGAAACTTTATCTACGGTATTTAATGATTTAAGAAGTTTCTAGAGATTTTTAAAGTAAATAGACAAAAAGAGGATAAGAATTTATTTATTTGCTGGATAAAGATTGTTGTCATTTATTATTTGGCAAGTTGATAGCGAATCTTTTTTCTTTTATTTTATTTCTGGAGGGAATAAATATTTAATTCACATAGCTATTAGTATACGTTGCTAGACTCATTTTTTTTTTAAAAAAAATATTTAAACTGTAAAACGAGTTAAGATTGTCAGGCTAAATTGTAGAAAAGAAGTAAAGATTGTGCTCTTGTGTGTAGTAATTACTATTTTTCTTTTATTTAATGGAATAATGGATATATGGAAAGTTTTTTTTTTGTTCTTTATTTTTTTTTTTTTTTTTTTTTTTTTTGGTAAATGCTAAAGTGCTTTATTGTTTGCATTTTAAGAGGTATGAATAATAAATGAAATCTCGTTTTCTTTTTCTCTGTTTGCAGGTTGTGTTTTTGAACTAAAGTTTGCTGGTTAAAAGACAGGAAACAGTCTACAAACTTTTGACAGAAAAGCTGGTAAGAGTTCAGAAAAGTTTTACTTTTTTAATTTGATGACTCAGGGCATAACATGCTATGCTCAGGGTGCAAAGGTGAGCAAACTTTTCCCTGTTTGTTCAATGTCAAATCCAATAGGCCGAATGTAAATAAAAGATTAGGTTGATCGATCTATCGTAAATTCGTAGGTGTTGTATTAGGAGCGTCCAGTTTTCCAATATTTGCAAATATTATGTTGCATCACCGCTAGGTGGACATCTCAAAGGCGACTTGTTATGAGTAGGCCTGTGCGATATTTTTCCAACCTGATGCGATACGATATTGCTCGAAAAGCGATATCGATGCGATATATCGCAATACTGCAGTATCGTTAGAAACGATATGGCGATATGGCGATATTCAACGATATTGCGATATATGGCGATATGGCAATATTGCGAGTGACGTTTTTGAATTTTTTTTTGGCGTTTTTGGGTTGTTTTGACGTTTTTTGGGTTGTTTTTGATGTTTTTTGAGTTTTTGACATTTTTTTTGTTGTTTTTAACATTTATTTGGTTTTTTTTAATTCATAATTTTTCCATTGCCGATATTCCGCGATATGACGATATGACGATATTGCGTAATATCGCTATATCGCAGCAGCGATATATCGGAAATACGATATATTGCCACTGTAATGGAGCAACAATATATCGCGATATTTGTTTCAAAAAAATTATCGCGTTGCGATATATCGCAATATCGCACAGGCCTAGTTATGAGTCATACCGTATATACCCGCGTATAAGTCTTGGACCAAATCTTTTATTTATTTTTTAAATTTTTTTTACTTTTATTTTCATTTTTTTTATTTTATTTTTTATTTTATTTGGTTCGATTTATACGCGGGACAATAGCCATTTTAAGTTTTAAAAAAATAAAACAATAAAAAAATAAAATTTAGAGGGTCGAATTCAATGATTTTTGACCCATTTTAAGTCAGGGTCGACTTATACGTGGGGAGTATATATGGTATGTTAAATTCACCTTTTAGTGAATACCTTTATGTAAATTTCCCTAGTGGGCTTTTAGTCACCTACAACGTACGGTATGTATATTTTATTTGCCCGGAATTGAACATCTGTAACGTACCAGATGGTTAACGGTGTTTAAAGTAACTTGATTTACGTTATTATTGCTTAGGTGTGTAATATCACCTGAACTTAATTAAGGGAAATATACAATATATACGATTTTTCAAATATAAATTCTTTACCGGGCCACGTGCTAAATGTTCATAGGCCGCACATTGCCCCTACTTTAATTTTTAAAACTGATTCAATCTTGAAGCGAAATATTACTCTTGAACCAGATTCACTATAAAAGTTGTTTACTGACGATCAAATTAACGCGATATCTTGGTAAAAAGTCATCGCTGAGTTTTTTATGATCAAAGTCTAAGATCACGGAAATAACAGTCAAGATTCATCATAAATGAACATAAAACTATCGAATTCGTGATAATTTAGTGTGTTTAGTCTTTGGAGTGCGGTATAATTTAAATTGCGAGACTCGGGGTGGCTACGAGATCCGGAAATGAGGTCAACAAATGCAATCGTGTGGCTCGAGTCACCAAGTGTGTATGGTCATCCAAACTGCGGCTTGCTGAAGTTGGCAATAAACCATGCTTGATTTTTTGTTGCCATCTGAAACTCAAAAAAAGTTATAATTATAAGGGAAAAGTACCTGCCGCAAACTCTATAATGTTAGTTTACTTTTTAAAAATTAAAACCCTCTAACTTGACCGTTCCGTTAAAGTTGAATAAAATGTCATTGGAGTGAAATATTGCCTGAAAATAATCCATTGCCTCCGCTTTAAGTCCATTTATCACGGTTATGTTACAATATTGTTGTTGAACAACAAGTGGTTTCCTACGTTGAGCGCAATGAATGCAACGCAGCTTGTCATATCGGAAACTGACAATTTTACATGAAGTTTGCTTTGGTTTTAAGTTCCATAAACATAATGACAAAAATTTGATAACTAATTCAATTAAAATTCATAGAAATTCTCTAAATAGAAAAATGAGATTTACGAGAATTATTTACTTATTGAATGAATGTTAAGGTTCGATTTGGTTCTCCTAGCCTTTCCTTTCTAACTGGAGTTGGGCCTAAGGAGATGTCAGTTATTCGTATTGGGAATTGGAGTTGATGTCATTTACTAAGGATGTGTGTCTTGGAAGCATGTAGAAAATGGGTTTCGTTTTCCCGATTCTGTAAGATGCCTTTGGGCAGAAATTCAATCAGAATTTCTCAGCACTTGAAGTGACAGCATGGAAATCAGTTTTACAAGAGGAGGAGAAGAAAGAAGAAAAATGAACAGTTTGCATAGTTGATTTGAAATCGCACACTCACAAAAGGATGCAGGTTGTTTCTCAGTTATGGAAAAAGTATTATTTCGTTTTTTTCTTCTTTTTCTTCCTCTTTTTTATATTCTCTCAGTTCTCATACATCGTTATCGAAAAGATGTCAAATTCAGTAATCGATTGTGCAGAAATGTAAATTTTTTCTTTCTTTGACCGTTCGTTTAAAGTTGTAAATTGAGTGCGAAAAATGAATTTTATTTAGCATAAAGTTTAATTTAAAATGTTTTGGGGTATTGTTGATATTTGCATATTAAATATCGTTGGTCAAAACCCTCCCTGGTGGCCACAAACTGTACTGTAAATCCCAAATTCCTTAATCCCTTAATCTTGTGATAATATAATATACCTTTACCGAGGGGTACGACATTCGTTCGAATCTCTGACAAGGGGTTCCGAATCCATATCCGAATTTTTCCGAATACCACTAGGATCTTCCGAATTTCAATTGAATCTTCGATTTTTGTATCACAAAATTTGACAAAAAATGTTGTGAAAAATCTTTCCGAATCTTTCGAATCTTATCCGAATCCCATTTGAATCTTTCCAATCTCATTTTGAATCCAAATCCAAATCCCTAAAATATCTGAAAGATTTGAATCTCTGACATGCAGATTTTGATTGTCATACCCTTCGCCTTTTACAGTCTTGTAAAAAACTTTCAACTTTCTGTTTCTTTATACTGTCTTCTTGCTAAAAACCTCGAAATAACGAAAGGTATTTTAATACGGAGT
>JH431516.1:0-45235 GCA_000239455.1 Strigamia maritima
ACATTAAATCCAAGATTTTTACTTATGGAAATTTTTACAGATCGGTGAAAAGGGCGGATATGACAAGATGTTGATTTTTCTTGAGTTAGGGATGTTATTAGCTCAGTTTCTACTTCTGTTGTTAGTTCTTCTTGATCTGCTTTGTTCTGCGATTCGAATTCATGAAAAGCTTCATTTACAATCTAAAATAATGAATTTATTTGTTAATTTAATTCAAGAAAAAACGTATGTTTTCTTACTCTAGAAACGTTTCTTTTCCTGTAAGCAGACCGTGACATTTCTGAATTAACGATTGTGATGTAGTCGTAAATTCCCTAAAATCCCAAAAATAAATTAATAAATAATAATATATAATAGAAACTAATTAGAATTGGCTTAAATATCAGTGGTTTCAAATTTTTAGTCAAAAATTTGATAATTTGAGCCAAAATTACATACAATTGGATAAACTTATAGTTTTTAAAAAATCCATGTCACAATTCCTTTAAAGCCGGGCGTAATTCAAATGCTCGACGCGTCTGCATCCATCGTTGGCCTACGTAAATGAGAAACAGATAAATGAAAACGTACAAGAAGGAGATTGGCCAATTGGTCTGAATCCAACGGGTGCCGGCTTCAACATCTAAGTTTTTTTCAAAAAAGAAGAGATTCGATTGCTTCATTGCTGATGAGTGTAATCTGAATTCTACTGGTTGGGTTACTGGGAACTAAACTACATCGGCAGATTAAATTTTCAACCAGCTGCAGTTTGTGGGCTATGGCTCTGTTAATTACACCACATGTAACTTATTATTTGCCATGCTGATTACAAGGCAGAGAAGTAAATGTTACAAATGTTGATTTATAAAAAAAATAGCGTTTTTGTTGATATTGCACGACTCAGGTTTGGGATGACTAGTGTTATTTTAATTAATAAAGAGAAATAAATTAATAATATTCTATCGTACAGCGAGAGTTGACCCTCGCTGTAGTACGAACATTCTCCATCGAGAGATTGGGGGAGTTGAGATGACTCAACCCCCTTTGTAGTCACATTCCGTAGGGATTAGCATCCTACTCTAACACCTGTTTAGTCATGTTACACCAAGAGTATAAAAGCTCTTGCAACAGAAAGTTTGTCAGATTTTTCCAGAGAACCAAGGTAAACCACAGAGCAACAATTTCTTAGCAAAAAATGTTGTCTACCGCATTTCTATATAAAAAATAAAAATACATGTATAAACTCGTTTCTAAAACATTTCGAGAAATTCCCATTGGTTGGAGCCTGTTTGCTTGCACATTAATACAAAAACCACCAAAAACTACCATGTATGGTCATTTTTATGATCGTTTATGGTCGTTTTTTGTTCGTTTACGTTCGTTTATGTTTGTTTATGTTCGTTTATGTTCGTTTATGCCCTTTTATGGTCATTTTTCGAATTATTTTTTTAAGTATATTAAAAAATTGCTGGGAAAAGGCTCTAGCCAATGGGAGTTTCTTTCAATGTTTTGGAAACGGAGTTTAGACTACAGTATATTTTTGTTGTTAGGGATAAACAGTGCCGGATTTCTGCCTAGGCCTACAAGGCCCCGGCCTAGGGGCCCAGCCAGCCTAGGGACCCCGGTGGTCGTATGATTCTATAAATTTTATAGAATAACGTAACTATAGTAACGTAGACTGTATTATTCTGATGTTTATTAAAGTCATTAAAGTCGATTTAAAATTATATGTTCTGTACTAGTGCATTTAATTTGCTAAATTTCCAAAATAGCTTCGAGATGGTGGGAGCCCAAATGTCAAGTGCCTAGGGGCCCTGGGTCTCTAAGTCCAGGCCTGGGGATAAAAATTGTAAATGATTAAATACTGCTGTTCTTTTAGATGTCTACATTTCAATCTGCATTCAGTGTACAAGATGAAGCTGTGATATGGAAGAACATTTTGCATCAACTATGTCTACGGTAGTAAAATTTATTGCAATAGAAATACAATTTATTACTACATTCGTGAAAACTACTTGAAAGCATGTATTTATTTAATTTGTTAAGCACTCTTTTCTCTCACGGCTTTTTTTAGGTAACTATTATAAAAGAGATGAGCAAATAAATACCAATAAGAAGCGTACATCAAAATGGATAATTTAATGTTCCACATGCCGGTACCGCAAACTCGTCCGCTAGCTAACTGCCTGTAAGCCTGCCAATTAACATACAGTCCTCCGACCATCTGAAGCAGCTCGGCAGTGGTGATCGTCATAGCAATGGAACGCGGAATTTTAAATTTCATGGCCTTGAAAGCGTAATACGAGTACATGGCCGAATGGACCGTGAAATTCATCAAAATGAACCATCGAGAAGTGGGCACTAATTCTTGGGTGCTGAACCAAGTGTAGAGTAAAACAGTCACGTGGTGGTACCAATGAAGGAAAAAGAGCTTCTGTTTGCGCAGAATGATGAACGCGGTGTCGCCCAACTCGACCACTTTGGACATGGCAAAATACCAAGACCAAAATGAAAAGATCAAATTCTCTTTGAAGAAAGATCTGTCGCATACGGTGTGCTCGAATCCATGTTGTTGCACTTCAGCCAATAGTTGAGGCAGAATGCGACACGTGGACAGGATACTGAACACGGCCAAACTCAAACTCCAAATGGCTAAGGCGGTGCGCAGTTCGAAGGCGCGTCGCGACTGCATCCAGCGTTGGCCGAGGTAGATGAGCAGCAGGTAGATGGACACGTACACGAAGGAGTGTGTCCAATAAGTTTGAATCCACACCATAGCACCGTCAAAGTCAAAGTTTTTTTCAAACGAGAAGATAAATGTGGAGTCATTCATTGTTTCTTTTTGTTGAAAAATTGCACATGGTCAAACTGAGGAAACTTTTTATATGCAAAATTCTGAGCTTGATTAAATTTTTATCTATATGCTCAATGGCTCTAATAACAATTCATTGTTCTTATATATAATAATATAATAATACTAAAACAAAAGCTGTAATCTTGCATTGCAATTAACTTTTCATCAGGAAGGAAATGAAGGAAATGAAGTTGCAAAACCATTTGTGGTAACTTTAACGTCCAAGTTTTTCTCGAAGAAGAAAACAACCCACAAAACAAGAACCCGTCTAAACAACATTCAGAAAATCTTTTTATAAACGTTTGAAATGTTGATTCAATATAAGAATGTTTTTTTTATCAATATTTTTTCAACATTCCAACATAACATTAAACATTGATTTTACATTAAAGAAATATAGAAATGTAGTATTTTATTATTTTAAAACAAAGCTTACCTCATAAATGTAAAATATTTTTATTTTTTCCAGCAAACACTAACTAATTGATTATTAAAACTGCTTTGTTTGGTGCCAAAACACCATACCAACAATCAAATAAGAGACGTCATTGTCACATGACAATAGGTGGTTCAATGCTGAAAAGAAAAACTTAAAAGGCAAATATGACGTAAATATTTGTCTTATAGAAGTGACTGTGACGATCTGACTTTTTCCCCAAAGTGTTATTTACACTTTGCCATGGGTTCAAGACAGTAAAACTTATGAAAACACGTGGATTTTCTCTTGCTAAGAAAAACCTCCACTTATCCCAAGGATAAGAACCAGTAAAACTACACAAACACATACAAACACACTTGCAAACCACACTGAATTGGAAAGAGTAAAGTAAATAATTATGAAAACAAGGAGTTTTATCAAATCATAACATTTATTCCGGATCATTGCAAACTACAATGACCCGAGGTCAATTTTAACATAAAATCTTATTAGAAATAGAGACAATAACATACTTAAAATATATATATTCAAATCGAGACTATCAATTAATCTAATGTACCCAGGAAACTGGCATAAGAACTAATAAGAAACTTTAACTATCAGCTAGAGGCTTGATAAATTAATAATAATAATACAATTTACAGAAATAATATTACGAATCTTCTGGTGCTTCCTGGCGCTATTTGGTTCCTAATCGGGGTAATGCACTATTGAATCCTGCGAATATCGGCGTTCATCGGTCGGATGATCGTCACAAATTAGCGATACCACGTGGTATCGGCTTACACCTGTATTTCGAGCGTTGCGGTGAAGACTCACTCTTTTCTATTCCAATTATTACATTCGCATGAATATAATAATTGTAAGCATTTAAGTAAATGTACAACTATCGATCAGAAACTAAAGGAAAAGTATAGATTAGCGAGAAGAAGTCGGTTATGGAATTCAAAGGGAATTCCTCGGCCGTCATGATTGAGTCGGGCGCGCCGCATCAAACCGAATGCGTTGTTCTCAAGCGGTGCCGAAGCACGTGACAGTTAGCGCCCACTCCTGATACAGGTAGCGGTTGCTGCTCGGTCCGAGCGAACTCGATACAATCAAGCTTTGTCCATAGGACTGGCCTACATGCAAAAGCACAAGTATATTCTCGGTACATTTACCTTCGGGTTTTTCAGGCCCGGCAACTACGGTCTTTAGGGCATTATACCTACTTTAATTTGGTGTTGACAGCCTGCCGGTTCGTATTTAAAGCAAAAGGTGATAAAATGACTCTGAATGGTTACAGGCACAAGTTACACATAGACAATCATATAGATTCAACATTAATTCAGTACAGAGGCCCAGAATCAGCTCTTGCAGGAGCTTATATACTATGAAACCATGGGGTTTCTTGAGTTTCCCCCAATCCGGGAGCCAGAATACTGATAAGCAGATTAGCTGATTTGCATATCAGTGAGTCATAATGAGTTGATCCAATCAAATCAACTCCTTGGTCAAAGTTATGTGAACCCCATAGAATATCTAAAATATTCAAAAAGCACATGGTAATATTTAGGGTTAACTTTTTTTATATTCATATTTTAAAGTATTCTTATCCCTAAATAGTCTTAACTTATTTAAATAAACATTTCACAACAACATTGATTATTGTTTGAATACAATAATTTCTCGTAACTTTTTCTGTAACAATGAACACACCTATTCATTGTATAATTTCTCTCTTATATTTATTAAAATATAGAGAGAATATTTATTTAAACATTTTATCATTTAATAAACATTTTATTTCCATAAAACTTAAGTTTTCTTATTTTGAATCTGGCGCGATTTTAGCAAATCGCGCCCTCTGGTGGCAACTTTATAAATTACTACGGTATTGGACCGTCACATGACTTTAGAGAAAAGTCAAACACAACTCATTTCTCTCATATAGAAGTCACTTCTTTTTACTGCACATGCGCAGTGCTCACAAAAATAGCTTTAGTGGCATCCATCTTGAAAACGATTAGATCGTTGATGTTTCTCGACTCCAAACTAAAATTGTAGTGAATAAAACCTGCCAATTTTGTAGATGGGGATTTCATTAAACAACATCCTAACGATTCTTTGAGAAATCGGCATGAAAATAGGTAAGAGCTGCTAAAAATGACGAGAAATCGGGTACGGAGTACGCACCACCAAACATCATGGCCGCGGAACGTGCACCTACATCGGTCACGATGTTCGGTCATGTTCTTACCTGATTTGTCCTTATTTTTCACAAATTTTATCTATTTTCTAGCAGATTCTCATAAAATATATTAACCAAGATGGAATAGACAATTTTATCAGCAAAATCTAATTTTTATTCTACAGTTGAAACAATAAAAATACAAATGAAAATGAAAATGAAAATGCATGAACAATTTAAGTGTGTTCATTGAGAAGTCACTTTTCCATAAGGCAGATAAGGAGAAGTGACTTTTCCTTTTCAAGATTGAACGCACCTATTGTTTGCTGGCAAAAATGAAAAACGAAAATGATCAAAGGGTCAAACTGATCAAATTCATCGAATTGCTCGAGCTCAATTTACTTTTTAGCATCTGAGCGCAATTTATTATTATTACTTATAAATAAGTTAAACGGTGGGTCTGCCGCATTAAATGAAGATTATCTTTCGACTATAGCTTTTGTGAATGATGATTGCAATGCAGCAGACCACAGCTTTTAAATACATAATAACGTTGAAATATTATTATTTAAGCCATTGAGCACATAGGTAAAAATGATGTAATTAAGCTCAGTAGCTTCCTCAGTTTGACCACGTGAAATTTTTCAACTAAAAAGAAACAATGAATGACTCCACATTTATCTTCTCGTTTGAAAAAAACTTTGACTTTGACGGTGCTATGGTGTGGATTCAAACCTATTGGACACTCTCCTTCGTGTACGTGTCCATTTACCTGCTGCTCATCCACCTCGGCCAACGCTGGATGCAGTCGCGACGAGCCTTCGAACTGCGCACCGCGCTAGCCATTTGGAGTTTGAGTTTGGCCGTGTTCAGTGTACTGTCCACATGTCGCATTCTGCCTCAATTATTGGCTGAAGTGCAACAACTTGGATTCGAGCACACCGTATGCGACAGATCTTTCTTTAAAGAGAATTTGATCTTTTCATTTTGGTCTTGGTATTTTGCCATGTCCAAAGTGGTTGAGTTGGGGGACACCGCGTTCATCATTCTGCGCAAACAGAAGCTCGTTTTACTTCATTGGTACCACCACGTAACTGTTTTACTCTACACTTGGTTCAGCACCCAAGAATTAGTGCCCACTTCTCGATGGTTCATTTTGATGAATTTCATAGTCCATTCGGCCATGTACTCGTATTACGCTTTCAAGGCCATGAAATTCAAAATTCCACGCTCTGTTGCCATGATGATCACCACTGCGCAGCTGCTTCAGATGGTCGGAGGCCTTTATGTTAATTGGTGGGCTCACAACGCGTTAACTAGCGGCCGAGTTTGCGGTACCGGCGTGTGGAATATTAGACTATCCATTTCGATGTACGCTTCTTATTGGCTTTTATTTGCTCATTTGTTTTATAATAGTTATCTTAAAAAAGCCGTGAGAGAAAAAAGCGCTTAACATACAATATTATCATTTATAGAAATTTATTGCACGTATACCACATATAATAATGCTTGTGACAGGCTGGAACGTCCGTAAAAGGTTGTAGAGTCTACCACTATGGCGCACCTATGTGACCATGCCGGCAGACTCAAAATAAGATAATAAATATAGATACAAATAAAAATTTATTATTAGGAAGAGAATAGATATAAGTAATAAACCATAATTACAAGTGGTTAAAACTTGTAGTTATGATCTATTAGTTTGTATAAAGCCTCATTGCCTCACCCAGTTAAAGAAACTATCGCTATGGCGCGCTGTTGCATCCATAGATAGAGTTTCGACCAGACAAATGTGCATATATAAACTTTATAAAGAAATAAAGTTATTATTTATTATATTTTAGTTATCATAATATAGAAACATATTTCTATAAAGTGATAAAAAAGCACATAGTACTTGAGAATGAGTGATGTCATAATTGTCATCACTCTGACTCATGGGATTATCTTGTCATAATTCCCTTACCTATGATAAGGGGATTAGACAAGTATAAAAACCCTTGTAACACAGGAAGTAATGCCTTTTGGCTTTATGTGCTGTTACTGATACTGATTCTTGCTTATGATTATTTGCTTTTGTGCTTAATTACATTTTTTCAAGCCTTTGGCGCCTCTGATTTATTATGAGGCAAATATGAGGAAATGTGCAGGAAATAAAACATGGTCGACCAAAATCTGCAACAGCAGAAAATAACACTATTGACGTTCTGGCCAGTGTAGAAGTTGAACCCAAATTGTCTGTGCGTCAACGTGCTCAAGCCAGTGGAATATCAAAGAATTCGGTCTGTAGGATACTGAAAACTAATAAGATACATCCATACAAAACAAGATTTGTACAAGAATTGCTTGATAGAGATCCTGTAAATCGATTACAATTCTGCAGATGGGCGGCACAGCAAATTGAGCAAGATCCTCAATTTTACAAAAAAATTATTTTTACGGACGAATCAACTTTTGTTAGGCATGGACAAGTTAGTCGGCATTGGACCTATCATTGGTCAAAAACAAATCCTCACAACTTTGCACATGCTCATTCTCAACACATTGAAAAACTAAATTGTGTGGTGTGCAATATGGGATGATGTTGTCATCGGGCCTTTTTTATCAATGGCAATTTAACAGGAGAACGATATAGGGACCTACTGAATAATCAGGTTTGGCCAGTCTTAGAACCTCTGCTGGATGCAAATGCCGACATGAATCCCTATTTTATGCAAGACGGTGCACCACCTCATTTTTCAAGAATTGCTCGTCAATGGTTGGATGAAAAATTTCCAGGTAGATGGATAGGTAGGGGAGGACCAGTTAACTGGCCAGCACGCTCACCGGACCTCACCCCAAAGGATTTCTTTTTATGGGGGTACTTGAAAAACATAGTGTATCCTGCTAGCACAATTCAAGAACTGGAAGCAAGCATAAATAGAAATACTCAAAACATTTCTCGAGATACATTGGTATCAATTCGACAAGCATGGTCTCTGAAAGTTAATCAGTGCATTGAGAACAATGGAGGGCATTTTCAGCATTTGTAAATCAAACTAACAAGAGATTTTTTTTTAGGATGAAGTAATGAACTTCATCATGGATTTTCTTATAAAAAGCTTTTGATTTAGTTGTTAGAAAATAAAATAAAATAAATTTTTTTTGCTTCCATTTTATGAGTTACATTAGTGTTTTGAGATGTTTGAATTTTTGTATTTTTTTTGTTGAAAGTTTTTACAATTTTTTGATGTGATTTGTGCGTAAATACCTACGCAAACACAAACAGCAAACATAAATACAAAAAAAAAAAAAAAAAAAAAAAATTAGGACATTGGTTCTGGGACATACTATATAAGAGAGAAATATATAATGAATAAGTATATTCATTGTTATTAGAAAAGTTACAATAAATCATGATAAAAGTGATTATTGTACCAAAACAATAATAAATATTGTTGGGAAATGTTTATTTAAGTAAAATAAGACTATATAAGAATAAGAATACTTAAAAAATAAATACAAATAAAGTTAACCCTAAATATTACTATGTGCTTTTTGAATATTTTAGATATTCTGTGGGGTTCACAGAACTTTGATTAAGGAGTTGATTTGATTGGATCAACTCATTATGACTCACTGATATGCAAATCAGCTAATCTGCTTATCAATATTCCTGCTCCCGGATTGGGAGAAACTCAAGAAACCCCATGGTCCCATGGTATATAAGCTCTTGTAAGAGCTTATTCTGGGCCTCTGTACTGAATTAATGTTGAATCTATATGATTGTCTATGTGTAACTTGTACCTGTAACCATTCAGAGTCATTTTGTCACCTTTTGCTTGTAAATACGAACCGGCTGGCTGTCACACCAAATTAAAGTAGGTATAATGCCGTAAAGACCGTAGTTGCCGGGCCTGAAAAACCCGAAGGTAAATGTACCGAGAATATACTTGTGCTTTTGCATGTAGGCCAGTCTTATGGACAAAGCTTGATTGTATCGAGTCTGCTCGGACCGAGCGGTAATCGCTACCTGTATCAGGAGTGAGCGCCAACTGTCACGTGCTTCGGCACAAATTGAGAACAACGCATTCGGTTTAATGCGGCGCGCCCGACTCAATCATGACGGCCGAGGAATTCCCTTTGAATTCCATAACCGACTTCTTCCCGCTAATCTATACTTTTATTTTAGTCTTCTATCCATAGTTGTACATTTGTTTAAATGCTTACAATTATTATATTCATGCGAATGTAATAATTGGAATAAGAAAGAGTGAGTTTTCACCGCAACGCTCGAAATACAGGTGTAAGTCGATACCACGTGGTATCGCTAATTTGTGACGATCATCCGACCGATGAACGCCGACATTCGCAAGATTCGATAGTGCATTACCCCGATTAGGAACCGAATAGCGCCAGGAAACACCAGAAGATTTGTAATATTATTATATTTGTACTTTTATTAGTTAAATAAGCCTCTGCATGTTTAGTTAAAGTTTTACTAGTTTTGTGCCAGTTTCCTGGTTAAAATTAGATTAATTATTAGTTTCGATATATTTTAAGTAGTTTATTGCCTCTGTCTGATTTATTATGTTATAGTTCAATCTAGTCGACCTCGGATCATTGTAATTTGCAATGATCCGGAATAAATGTTATGATTTGATAAAATTCCTTGTGTTATTGTTTATTTACTTTTACGAGATTCCAATTCAGTGTTTGCAGGTGTGTTTATGTATTTTTTACTGGTTCTTATCCTTGGGATAAGTGGAGGTTTTCTAGTAAAAGAAAATCCACGTGTTTGCATGGTTTATTGCCTTGACCCCCATCGTAAAGTGTAAATAGCACTTTGGGGAAAGTCAGATCGTCACAACCTCTGGTGGTGATTCCTGACGTCTATACTCATACTTAGTATGAAAATACTACGGTAGCTTTAAAGATCCATTCATATTTGGATTTGGACTGCTACGGTAGTCTAACAATACCATACCGTAACACTATACTGCCATCTGCTAGCTTTATCAACTTCAGCACTGTTTTTCAAAAAAATCTCTGAAAAATTATTTAAGAGTTATAAACGTTGCTTGATCCAATGAACCAAGAAAAACTGTAATTTCGTAAACCCTTTAAGGAAAATACCAAGACCTGCAAAAATCTCAAACGTGTCCAAACGGCGCATAATTTGAACTTTCACCGCAGTACATGAAGAGCAGGTAGATGGACAAAAAACTTTCTTTCAATTCATTTATTGTTTTTTTCTTCTGGTCAAACGGTTAAGTGACCAAACAAAAAAATAATTTCAACAACGCATGTGGTTTGCTCAATGCTAATATGCGGATGTGTGGTAATCGCTACAATTATTCTACATTTATTGCATTTCATCAAAGAAAGAATTAAAGAATTACATGACAATAATAATAATAATAATTATAATAATAGTTAAACCTAAATTGAGAATAAGCAGTTTTTTGTACAGATTGTTTTTTGATGCAACTATTATAAAAGAAATAAGAGATTTATTTCATTTCATTACAAGAATAGCAAGAAACGAATTATTGTTAAAACTTCAATGCTATACATTATCGTCAATAGACACTTTGCGATTTCTCGTACGAGACAAAAAATTAACGACAATGGTAACGAAGTTTTTCAAAAAATCTTGTCAAACCATTAAAACAAAAGGAGGAGATTTTTACCCACAAAACAACATTCAGAAAATATTTTTTATAAACATCAGAAATGTTGATTCCATATAAGAATGTCTTTTTTTATCAACATTCAAACATAACATTAAACATTGATTTTACATTAACCGAATATTACATATATCAACAACCAATATTTCTTTCCACCGTTTAAATGTTGTTTTAGAATGTTGATTTAACATCTAACGGATGTTGACTATGAACACAACTTTCAAATATTCGATCGACCTTCAAAAATGTTGATTCAACAATGGCTTGTTTTATGGGTAACAATATCTCGTATTGAAATAAATCTCGTACGAGAAATTGCAAACTGTCTATTACTTATAACAATTAACTCTTCTCTAAAGTCAAATATTAAATTTTAAATTTGTTTAAAAAAAAGCAAAATAACAATAAAAATAAAATTTCTTGTATTGTTAAGCAGTTTTTTGCCTCGGTTGTTTTCGCAGATAGCTATCATAAAACAAAACAGCGAACAAAAGCCAATACGAAGCGTACATTATCAAAGACATCTGAATATTCCAAGTGATAGTATCGCAATGCCGACCACCAGCTATCACGCCATAAGCCCGCCAATTAACATAGAGTCCTCCGACCATCTGAAGCAGCTGCGCAGTGGTGATCGCCATGGCAACGGAGCGCGGAATTTTAAATTTCATGGCCGTTAAAGCGAAGTACGAGTACATGACCGAATGGACCATTAAATTCATCAAAATGAACCATTTACAGGTGGGTGTACATTGTTGGATACTGTACCAAGTGTAAACTAAAACCGTCACGTGATGGTACCAGTGAAGAAAAACGAGCTTCTTTTTGCGCAGAACGATGAACGCGGTGTCGCCCAATTCGACCACTTTAGAGAAGCCAAACAGACATGCCCAAAAACTAATCATCGGATTTGTCACTGCTTCAGTATTGTCACAAACGGTGTATTCAAAGCCATATGTTTGCCATTCGCTAATAATTGCGGGCAAAAATCGATAGACGCCAAAGATACTGAACAATGCCAAGCTCCAATTCCAAACAGCTAAAGACGCGCGTAATTTGAAAGCGCGACGTGTCTGCATCCATCGTTGGCTGAAGTAAATGAGCAGCAAGTAGATTACCACGAACAAAAATGTCACTTTCCAATAGGTCTGATACCATTTTAGAAAAACGTCAAAGTCGAAGTTTTTTTCAAAGAAGAAAAGATGCGAATCGTTCATTGTTGGTTGAACAGCGACTGACATTGTACTAGTATATTCAAAATGAACTGAGCTGGAACAAATTTTCAACCAACTGTTGCTGCGAGTCTCTTTTATTTCATTACCACCGGTTAACCAATTGACCAATTGACCAATTACAGCATAGGTAGAGATCGATTTGTGTGCAAGTGCCATAATTACCGTTGATTACCGTTGATTAAATCCTCCAATTACCGCCCAGTCTCTATTTACCGTTCTGAGGAAATGCAGATGGGCAATAGCCGCCCGCCTCCTTAAGGATGCCAAGGTTTAAGGTCAAAGGTGTTGGGTATAACTAGAGGCGTGTGCCGAAGCGGCTGAGCCGCACCGGCTAGCCATTTTGGCTGAAAAATGCTAGCCGCCGCCGCCGACTAGCGGCAAGTCGAGTAGCCGTAGCCACCGAGAGGTACACCTAGCTATTCGGCTAATATAATCAGTTGTAATACCACAAGCGCTAGTGTGATTGTCGAAATAAGCTTGTAACAATGAATTTTTTTACTCGGTAGAAATCACGAGTGCATCAAAAATTGCGACCTGAATAAATCCGCGCATACGCTCTCGTCGATAGTTTTCACGAGTTAGATTCTCAATTTAATTCCATTGTTCACAAAAAAATCATCATTTATTTTTAAAATTCTTGTTTTGGATATCTTTTTTTTGCTCCATGATCAATCAGCATAATCAAGGTGTGGGCACTTGATTCAAAGAATTGTCCAGACAGAGATTATACTTAGAGACGTGCGCCGTCAATTTTTGTCGTTGGCTGGCTTAGTGCAGGTGACTACCATCAGAAGGCGGCTGGCTCGGCTAAACAGAAAAATTTATTTCGGCGGCTGGCGGCTTAGCCAAGTAAAAGCTAAAAGAATAATTTTATGGTTTTTTCTGGAAATTTTAAATTTTCATTGGCTGATTAGTAATCAGCCAATTAAAATGAAAATTCTCGAAAAAATTCTGAGAGATGTGTGTAGCTATTCAGCTAATGTAATTAGTTTTTTAAAAAAAAAAAATAAAAATTTTTAATGAGAATCTAACTCGTGAAAACTATCGACAAGAGCGTATGCGCGGATTTATTCAGGTCGCAATTTTTGATGCACTCGTGATTTCTACCGAGTAAAAAATTCATTGTTACAAGCTTATTTCGACAATCACACTAGCGCTTGTGGTATTACAACTGAGAATCTAACTCACAAAAACTATCGACGAGAGCGCGCACATGGGATTCGTTCAATTCCAATTTCTGGTCAAATCTCATTGGTTGGCGCGCCTATTGTTATGATTATTTAGCACCATGAAAAATATCCAAAATTATTTTTGTGTTTTATCCACCTCTGTAACAATTGACCGTCAGAGCGAGCCACCCCACCCCAATTCAAAAATGGCGATGGTACGATAAGGATTTATGTTTTGTTATATTTGTTGTTATTGTTGTTTTTGTATTTGTTTATTTGTTTGTTTGTTGATTTGTTTATTTATTTGTTTATTTATTTTTTGGGGTTTTCTGGATTTTTTATTTTTTCTCGTTAGATTCTCTTCCCGAATACCACTTGTATTTTATCATTTATCCCGATTGAATTATAAGATATATTTCAATAATGGATAAATATTATATTATCCTCGATACTAGAGGATGATGTCATGATGATGATTATCCATCATGACTCGGTTTACACCCGTTTCGCCTAATCCCGTTTTGCCTAAAGGGTTAATTTTTCCCATTCCGCCTAAAATTTCAGATTTCAGAAATCACATCAAATCTCATCCAGTAAATAAACTCACTACTACCGGAATGTATCAGAAGACCTGCTTTGCGCCTACGGCGCCTGATTTGTATACATCCTCATTGGGCGCGATCATAATCCCTTTATCACTGATAAAGGGATTAGACAGGTATAAAAAGCCATGCAAAACAGAAAGTAGAGCTTCTTTCGGATTTGACATTAATACTGAGACTGACCTATGATTATTTGCCTTTGTGCTTGATTTACATGTAATAATTAATCCTTTGGCGCCTTTGATTTATGAGGCAAATATGAGGTCGAGTTTACTCAGTTAATCACCCGCTTATGTATCCGCTTATGCGGTATATACCAGATGGCAGCCGAGATCGAGTGACCAGTGGGCAAGATAGGCAGGCTACGGTCGTCAGGACCTTTATGCCCGTAACACAGGACCTGGCCGAACCCGGTGAGTAAATAATGTCTTGTGTTGTTTTCTCCCTATTTCATGGCCCGAGGCCCTTCCTTGTGAAATAACGCATCGTGCAAGATGTGGAATCACGGTCTACTGAGGTCGATATTGCACATAAGGTTCTTTAGGCACCATTATGGTCAACAGGTCACCGCGTGGTCTGTAAACCATTTGGGCCCTAAACCGCCGTGTGATTGGAATGGTGAAAACCATTGGCGGGAAACATTTGCACCTCTTTTCTTGGGCTAAGATTTAATGTCTCGGTGACAACATGGATTAGTCTAAAGTTTAGGTCAATCTGCGTTATCTTTGTGACGACTACATTGCAAAGACAACGCTGATATTTGGATCGCTAAGGTTTTCTCCAATGTGCTCGCCGACCACATGGTAGATTAGAACAACAAAATAAGTATGATTGTTATATTATATTATTTAAGTGTAATAAAGTAACTTAAAACTGAATACAAGTGTTAACATGATTTATTCTAACTCATTGTGACTTTATCTTGGTAATATGGATTTTGGCGGTAGTATCGTGTTAAAGTTGCGACTCGAATCGATATATTGAACGATGTATCGATGTCCAAGTCACCCCGTCACATATGAATGTGTGGTAATCACAGTGTCAGTAATGGCTACAATTATTCTACATTTATTGCATTTCATCAAAGAAACAATTAAAGAATTACATGACAATAATAATAATAATTATAATAATAGATAAACATAAAATAAGATTAAGCAGTTTATTGATGTAACTATTATAAAACAAAAGCCTGTACGAGATTTATTTCATTACAAGAATAGCAAGAAACGAGATATTATTAAAAAAACCTCGTTCTTTTGTTTAAATGGTTTGACGAGATTTTTGAAAAATTTCGTTAAGTCTAAATTTCAAGAAATCGCAAACTGCCTATCACTTATAACACTTAACTCTTCTCTAAAGACAAATATTGAATTTTAAATTTGTTTTAAAAAGCAAAAATAACAAAATACAACTAAAATTTCTTGTATGTTATGCTTGAATCCTACTTAGCAAAAATTCCGACAGAAAATTTTCTGCTGTTCTGCTGCAGAAAATTTTGAGTGCATAGAAAGCAGCAGTGTGCCTTCCTTAGCTGGCATCCATTTTTAAATTCTACTTTTCTGCACTTTTTTCCCACTTTTCAGTCCACATATGGGAACCAACGACAGAAAAATAAACTTTCCTCTCAAAATTTTCTACAGCAGAAAATTTTCTGTCTGAGTTTCTGCCAAGTGAGAACCTAGAATTAAGCACTTTTTTGTCTCGGCTGTATTCTCAGGTAGCTATCGTAAAACAAAACAGCAAACAAAAGCCAATACGAAGCGTACATCATCATAGACATCTGGATATTCCACATGAGAGTATCGCAATGCCGACCATCAGCTATCACGCCATAAGCCCGCCAATTAACATAAGAGTCCTCCGACCATCTGAAGCAGCTGGGCAGTGGTGATCATCATGGCAACAAAGCGCGGAATTTTGAATTTCATGGCCGTTAAAGCGAAATATGAGTACATGGCCGAATGGACCATTAAATTCATCAAAACGAACAATTGATTACTTGGTGCAAGTTGTTGGCCACTGTACCAAGTGTAAACTAAAACAGTCACATGATGGTACCAATGAAGGAAAACGAGTTTCTTTTTGCGCAGAACGATGAACGCGGTGTCGCCCAACTCGACCACTTTAGAAAGGCCAAAAAGCCGCCCCCAAACATGAGCAATCGGACTCACCAACATGTGAGTATTGTCACAAACGGTGTATTCAAAGCCGTAAGTTTGCCATTCGTAGATTATTTCGGGCAAAGTTCGATAGACGCCAAAGATACTAACAATGCCAAGCTCCAATTCCAGACGGCTAAAGCCGTGCGTAATTCGAAAACGCGACGCGTCTGCATCCATCGTTGGCCGAAGTAAATGAGCAACAAGTAGACACTTTCCAATAGGTCTGATACCATTTTAGAAAAACGTCAGCATCGTAGTTTTTTTCAAAGAAGAAAAGATGCGAATTATCGTTCATTGTTGGCTGAACAGCGACTGACATTGTACTAGTATATTCAAAATGAACTGAGCTGGAACAAATTTTTGACCAATTGTTGCTGCGAGCCTCCTTTATTTCATTCCCACCAATTAAGCAATTGACCAATTGACCAATTACAGCAGATATAGAGAACGATTTGTGTGCAAGTGCCGTAATTACCGTTGATTATTCTCTTATTCTGGACAGAATTTAATCTAAACAGCGTACAGCATAGAGAGAGAGAGAATTAGGCTTATAGACGACCATACAGCGTACAGCATAAAATTATAATTTGCAGAAAAAGATGTTGCCAATAATTTTAGGCGATGGTGTTTTTTGCCACTCTAAATGTATTACAAATGTTATTTAGGGTCTAAATGACAGTTTAGTGAAATATCATTTTTCTTTTCTTGTAACCTTTATGGAAAAAACCAGGACTTGCAAAAATCTCAAACGGTCAAAACGGCGCGTAATTTGAATTTTCACCGCAGTATACATGTAGAGCAGGTAGATGGGCACGTACAAGTACAATTCCTTGCCAAAAAAATGAAAACAAGCATTTTTTTTAAAAGCTGTAATAGTGACAAACAAATGGTTTTAAGAGAATAATAATAATTTTTCTTAAAAATTTTGAAGATTGATTAAATAGTTAAGCCTAGTACACACAAGCTCATTTAGTACCCGGCATGGCACAGGAAATCGAAATCTGAAAATTCATGTTTCTGTGGTACACACAAAAAAATTCCTTGTGAGGAAATATTCCGTAGTTGAAAAAATCATTATTTCTGTGCACTTGGTGCACGGGAAACCACCTATTGTTTCCGTGCATGGAATATTTCCAACTACCCATAATTCATGTGGTTTAAGCGACGGGTTTAAAATAAAGATAACCAGATCACCCCTGGTTATCTTTATTTTTAACCGGTCGCTTAAACCGCATGTTCGAACGTTGCGTCAAGTACGAACGAACCCAGCACCTTCTTGTTTTTCGTTTTTTCCTTCTCATTTCTTGGCGGGATAGAACATATATCTTGCCAACAGCAGCTAATAGAAGCCCAATACATTGATTTTCGAATGTATCGTCATCATCATCCTCATTGCACCAAGTTCTTGATTGCACATTTCAACGGTAGCCATTTGCAACAAAATATTTCAGACAGTTGCCATTTGTAATATGACGTCATTAAACAAACCATATGTACCACATTATTCCCAGTCTGAATTTTTCATGTGGCATTATCCATTATTTAAAATTCCGTTGATAATTGTCACATGGAAAATTCTGATTGGCTGAATATTTTGAGTCTGAATTGGAATGTGTACTAGGCTTAACTGAGAAAAAAATGAAAAACCACCAAAATCAGGTTTTTGCAATTTTGACAATATCTTAAGAATTGTTGAAGATAAAATTAAAAATTAAACTCATCTAGGATGTTCAAATTCTCGGGCAACTTTTCTAAATTGGATGTATGGGTCTGCTAAGCTCTCTAAAAAAGTCATAATGGAGCTATGTAATTGTTGTCAACAATTACAATTTTCAAAAAATCATTCTGACAGAATTCTTGATGAATTAAGTCATACATCCTGGATGTGTTAGAGCTATGTACGCAGTTAAACTTCCTGGAGTATCATTAGATTTGGAATAAAATTCTGGTCACAATGATTTTTTGAAAATTTTGATCGTTGACAACAATTACGTAGCTCCATTATGACTTTTTTTGAGGATTTTGCAGACCCATACATCCAATTTAGAAAAGTTACCCGAGAAATTGAACATCCTAGATGAGTTTAATTTTTAATTCTATCTTCAACAATTCTTGTCAAAATTATTGTCAAAATTGAAATACCTGATTTTGGTGATTTATCATTTTTTTCTCAGTAACTACTTAATCAATCTTCAAAAATTTTACACGAAATGATAGCTCTACCATTCCTATAAATCCTCTTAAAACCATTTGTCTGTCACTATTATAGCTTTTAAGAAATTTTCATTTTTCTGACTTTAAAAAATGCTCGTTTCCATTTTTTTTAGCAAGAAGTTGTACAAGAAGAACAATTTCTTTCAATTCATTTATTGTTTTTTTTTTTTTTTTTTGCTGGTCAAACCGGTTACCTGACCAAAAAAATAAATAATTTCAACAACGCATGTGGTTTGCTCAATGCTAATATATGCGGATGTGTCTGTGTGTGGTAATCGCTACAATTATTCTACATTTATTGCATTTCATCAAAGAAAGAATTAAAGAATTACATGACAATAATAATAATAATAATAATAATAATAATAATAATAATAATAATAATAATAATAATAATAATAATAATAGACAGTTTGCGCTTTCACGAACGAGATTTAATTACGAACGAGAAATAAATTAATAAAAACAAAATAAATTCATTTTTATTAATTATCTCGTGTCTCGTATTTAAAATCATTGTTTCAGATTGCGCTTGCACAAACAATTAAACACGAACGAGAACGAAATAAACAAATAAACTAGAAACATGGCTTGCTCAAAGATTGTAATGTTCCAGTTGAAAATGTGTAAATTATCTGTGTCTAATGCCATGTTTATATAAAAAATAGTTAGTTGCAAACAAATTACTAACCTAGATGACTAAAAACCTACCGAAAATACAACAAGCCGATTGAAAACAAGATGGATGCCACGCTCGCTTCAAATTGCAGAACAATGCGCATGTGCGAATTTTGATGCACACTGCGCATATGCAGTGCATTCGTATATCAACTTATATACGAACGAATTGAAAATAAATCTCGTATATTCGTAATACGAATGTTAAATTAAATACGAGATTTAATTTTAAATCTCGTATTAATCTACCATTCGTAATTAAAAAATTACGTTCGTGAAAGCGACAAACTGTCTAATAATAATAATAATAATAATAATAATAATAATAATAATTATAATAATAATTAAACATAAAATGAGATTAAGCAGTTTTTTGTCTCGATTGTTTTTTGATGTAACTATTATAAAACAAATAAGAAAACAAAAGCCCGTACGAAGCGTACATAAACATAGAAATTTTGATAATTCCTATCTTTGAGTCACAATGTCGGCCGCTGGATATCGCGCTGTAAGCCGACCAATTAACGTACAGCCCTCCGGCCATCTGAAGCAGCTGTGCAATGGTAATCGTCATGGCAACCGGACGCGGAATTTTGAATTTCATGGCCCTAAGAGCGAAATACGAGTACAAAACAGAATGAACCGCAAAATTCATCAAGCAAAACCATACAGCAATCGGAAATAATTGTTGAGTAGTGTACCAAGAGAAGACTAAAACAGTCACGTGGTGGTACCAATGAAGAAAAATGAGTTTCTGTTTGCGCAGAATGATGAACGCGGTGTCGCCCAACTCGATCACTTTGGACATTATAAAACACCAGGACCAAAATGGAATAATCAGATTGTCTTTTCCAAAAATGGGCGAACATACTGTGTGCTCAAATCCGAATTCTTCTACTTGGTTCAAGATTTGAGGCAAAATGCGACTCGTTCCCATGATGCTGAACAACGCTAAACTCCAATTCCAAACGGCCAAAGTGGTTCGTAGTTCGTAAGCGGGACGTGTCTGCATCCAACGTTGGCCTAGGTAGATGAGGATGAGATATATAGTGACGAACAAGAAGGAGAGTGTCCAATAGTTGTCAAGCCATAGCATTTTTCCATCAAGATCGAAGTTTTTTTCAAATGAGAATTGATTCATTGCTGCTTGCTTGGTTGAGTTGAGATACTGGAAACGGTTAAACGAATCAAGCCGATCGTGATATTTAATAATGCAAGGTCAATTCGTTAGTAGAGAGTATATAGCGAGCGCAGGTGCAGTGCAGCAGACCGGGACTACTTCACACTGTTGCACTATATTGTTTGATTGTTAAGAGGCACGATTATGGTGTTTATAACAATTTCAAGTTTTGTAACAGATATTTTGCTTTATTTTTTTTTTTTTTTTTTAAATATTTCTCACTAAACAAAAGTTTACGAATGCTTTTAATTCGGGGTGATTGGAGAAATTTTTTTGTTCATGCGCCACGCGCATGAAATAATCAATAAAATTAAATCAATTAATATAAAATACTGTATACATCTGGAGAAAATAATTTAGGGATGTACCGAATAGTAAATTCAACGAATACCGAATATCGAATTTTCACCGAATAATGAAATGGCCGAATACCGAATACAGAAGTTTTAATATTCGGCCGAATATACCGAATAGTTACCGGATATTCAGAAAATGCAAAAAAACTAAAAAAAATTAAAAAAATTAAAATCAAAATCAAAATATTTACTTTATTGCAAAAACTTGATTTTGGTGGTTTCTTTTTTTTCTCAGTAACTACTTAATCAATCTTCCAGATTTTTACACGAATTGATTTTACCATTCCTATAAATCATCTTAACCTCAGACGTCTAACATTTTGGGTCAACACAAAGACTTATTAGTGGTGGCAATTGTCAAGTTTTAATCCTCAAAATCCTGAAATTTTGGAACAATGTAGAGGCCGATTAATGATCACAATTGTGACCATTTGGAGTCTAATTTGAAGCGCTTTAGTGCTGTTACCATTGTTCTCCAACCGACACTAGGTGTCACCAATTGTAATAATCAAGACATGCGGTCAAAATGTTGTTTTAAACAGCATGCAAGGTGTTTTTAATTATTTATTTATAATAACAACTGTCTATATCAACTTAATTTAAATTGAATTAGTTTCACACTAACTCAGTTGACCATGTGTTTCAAAGATGAAGAGTTAATATTGTGTATGGTTATGTAGTTTATATATAGGGGGCGCTATATTCTAAAAGCGCTCTCACTAGAGTAAAATTTGCAGTGTAAACAACCAAAAACTTAAGCTGGGAATTTAAGGGGACCATTTTTTCTTTTTACAAATAACTTTTTTATTTTATGTGTTGTTATTATTCAACAACAATGTGAAAATTGCAGAAGTTGATTGTTGGTAAATGAAAAGAAAGTAGAGACGTGTGTTTAAGGTTAAGACTAATAAGAGTAATTTTATTTAACAAAAGTGCGGTCCTTATATAGGATCCTTTAATTACAAAGGTGCACGTCAGGTGGACGTGGCACGTCCGCCAATCAGTGATTGACAGATGATGCATGACGTATTTCGATAAGTCTATGCGACATGTGCGGATGACGTAGTCAACACGCACTTCCAACATTATGCCCGATTGCAATGAAATTAATTCAAAAAATGTAAATGCATATACTTAACAGCTACTGCAAATTTCAAATTTTTTTAAAAAATTTAAAAAAATTTGTATTCACAACTGCAGGTGGTCACGATTGTGGTATAGGATGGGGCTTTGAAGGTTAAATACTCTGAGTTGAAGCGCTTTAGTGCTGTTACCATGGTTATCATGGTTTCACCAATTGACACTAGGTGTCACCGATTGTAAAAATCAAGACACTTGATCAAAAAATGATCATTCTAACAGCATGCAAGGTGTTTAATTATTTATTTATAATAATTGTGTATATTAACTTAATTTTAATTCCGATTAGTGCAATTAATTGCAATTGATATGAAATGTGAACTGAACATGTGCCGACATGTGCTTTGTTTATTCTCCACTTTGCATATAGGTGGCGTTGTATTTTAAAAGCGCTCTCACTAAAGATAAAAAATGCAGTGAAAACAGCAAACGTTTTAACCTGAGATTTTAAGGGGCTCATATTTTCTCTTTACAATAACTTTATTTTTATAAGTCTGAAAATTACCAAATAAATTGAGCGTATGTAAAACCACTTTTTGAACAGCTCCAAAAAATTTCAGATTTTTTTGAAAAACTTTTTGAAAAAAATTTGTATTCAGAACTATTGCCCGTGTCAATTGTCCCATAGGATAGGCTTCTAAGGGTTAAAACCATTTGTCTGTTAGTATTAAGCTTTTAAGAAATTTCTATTTTTCTGACTTTAAAAAAAGTACCTGTTCCATTTTTTTGGCAAGGAGGTGTATTGATCTCATACATGCGATATTACTACCTTCTTCCCCGGAACATAACGCCATGGCCTTCTAATCGAATTTGATCAATTACCAGTTTAGTTTTTAAATCAAAACTAAACTGGTAATTCGAAAATTCAAATATAACATCATGGCGTTATGTGTGGAGAGGAAGACGGTAGTCAAGAAGTCAATAGGTGCGTTCAATTCCAAAGTGATTATAAAAGCAGAATTAAATGTGATTATAGAGAATCAGTTTAATCTGCTTTAAGCATTGAACGTGTTATTAAGTTTCAGTCTGCGCATGAGCTGTTGCAAACTTAAATATTCTAGGGTCAAGTTCCTTGATCGGAACTAGTTCTTAATCCAAAATCCATGTCCGGATTGTTGTAGTTTTCTCCTTTCAGTTGACATTTTAAGTTACTATAAAATAGTAGTATACATTAAAGTTCACCAAAAGTGTTGAAAGCTAGTAAAAAATATATAAAAAAAGCACTGAAATCTCTTAATAAAGTCGATCGAGTGCCACCTCGATCAATCCCGAATTCAAAATGGCTGCCAAGAATGCTGCCAAAAACAAGATTTCAGCAGCATAAACAACCCTCAACGTGGTTTATGTAAAAGCGGTTTATGGATAAACTGATTGTTGGAAAATGACATAAAAAAACGTCATTTCCGCCTAGCGAGAATCAAAAGAATCAAGATAAACAGTTTATCACTTTGGAATTGAATGCACCTAATGTCAGGTGGTGACGTCATTCTATGCTGGCTTCTGATTGGCCAATGCCCGCAAAGTTCAGAAGCGAACACGAAAAAGTAGCCTTGAAATCTACTCTGAAATTTCGCATGCAAATTGTTACATTCGCTTCATTTCGAACGCGATAGCGTGTCATTGTAAACAAGCCTTTGGTCATCTAGGTTAGAAATTTGTTTGTAACTAACTATTTTTTAGATAAACATGTCATTAGACGGTTTGCGCTTTCACGAACGTAATTTTTTTAATTACGAATGTTAAATAAATACGAGATTTTAAAAATAAATCTCGTATTTAATTTAACATCCGTATTACGAATATACGAGATTTATTTTTCAATTCGTTCGTATATTAGTTGATAATACGAATGCTCTGCACATGCGCAGTGTGCACAAAACTTCGCACATGCGCATTGTTCTGCAATTTGAAGCGTGCGCGGCATCCATCTTGATTTTCATCGGCTCGTTGTATTTTCGGTAGTGTTTAGTCATCCAGGTTAGTAATTTGTTTGCAAATAACTATTTTTTATACAAACATGCCATTTAACACACATAATTTACACTAGAATATTACAATTTTTGAGCAAGCCATGTTTCTTGTTCATTTGTTTATTTCGTTTCGTTCGTGTTTGATTGTTTGTGCAAGCGCAATCTGAAACAATTTTAATAATTACGAGACACGAGATAATTAATAAAAATGAATTTATTTCATATTTATTAATTATCTCGTGTCTCGTAATTAAATCTCGTTCGTGAAAGCGCAAACCGTCTATTAGATACTAACATAATTTACACATATACTGTTTATTGAATTTTTTTAATAACGATGGGTTTCTCCGACATTCTAACATAAGCCTTATAAAAAAAATGAAGAAATAAAAAGCAAAATACAAAATACAATAGAAAATTAACTTGAATGTTCCAGAAACTGTTGTCACACTCCTCTCCTCGCTTCATCGACGTATAAACATAACAGTTAACAAACATCGATATAATCATCTGAAGAATTTGCATCGTGGTGATCGTGATAGCAATCGGCTTCGGCACGGCGATTTTCATCGCTCGGAGAGCGTAGTACGAATACATAAGCGAATGAACCGCCGAATTGATCAAAATGAACCAGCGAATCGCGGCCATAGGATCGAGTTGATAAAAATACCAAGCATGCACTGGAATCAAGGCATGGTGGAACCAATGAAGAAAAATAAGCGGTTGTTTACGCAAAATAATGAATATCGTGTCGCCGAATTCCAGTACTTTGGCCATGACAAAGAGCCACGACCACAAACCGCTCGTTGGATCGGTGAAATAAGTTTGGTTTTTACATACGGTGTGATGGAACCCGCCGGTCTTCCATACGGATATCATTTCTGGTAACAAGTGATATGTCCCTGCGATGCTGAACGTTGCTAACATCAAATTCCACGCGATTAACGTCTTTTGTAAATCGAGACGTGGTCGTGTCGACATCCAACGACGACCGAAGAAGATGAGAAATAGATAAATAGCGGTGAAAATGATGGATAATCTCCAGTGGGATTTCATCCAGTTGTGTTTATCTTCAAAATTATAGTCCAAATTAAAGACATCTTTGAAATTGACCATTTTTATCAATATTAAAAATGGAGTTTGCTATCTAATCGCAAGTTTACAAATGAATTTCACAGTAAATTTCGAGGAAAGAGTTGCATACAAGAGATTCTTCCCACTGTGAGAGTACTGATGCTTCTTTTATTCATTTTCTTATCTGTCTCAGTTCTTTTTTGTTTGAATCTGGGAATCATAAATTTAGAAATGTAAACACAATTCTGGTAATCTTTATATCTGGCACTTGCAGGAAAACATGCGCACCATTTTATTATTTCTTTATCATATGGAGTTATAAACTCTATCCATCAATTCGTGCGCGAAACTGACTTTTTTGCATTCTATCGAAAGTATATACACCTCCTTGTCAAAAAAAATAGAACAGGTACTTTTTTTAAAGTCGGAAAAATGAAAATTTCTTAAAAGCTGTAATACTGACGGACAAATGGTTTTAAGAGGATTTATAGGAATGGTAGAGCTATCATTTCGTGTAAAATTTTTCAAGATTGATTAAGTAGTTACTGAGAAAAAAATGAAAAACCAGCAAAATCAGGTTTTTGCAATTTTGGCAATATCGCGAGAACTGTTGAAGATAGAATTAAAAATTAAATTGATCTAGGATGTTCAATTTGTTGGGCAACTTTTCTAAAATGGATGTATGGGTCTGCGAAGCCCTCAAAAAAAGTCATAATGGAGCTACGTAATTGTTGTCAACGATCAAAATTTTCCCTTCACAATTTTGGCAAAGTTGTGTCGATTACATTTTCCCAGGTTAGTTTTTTAATCAGTCAAAACACCTTGCACAAACCACAGGCCCAATACTTAGGCTTAATTTGTGATAAAGTGTCTAGTTCTGCTAAAAATTGCTGCCGCCGATTTAAATGTCGTGACAAATCGCAAACACTGATATGACATTTTATTAACGAGATTTAAAAAAACGAGTTTTTATTAAAAATTTCGTTTTTTTACATATTTTATTTTATATTAACTTCACTTGGCTTCTATATGTCTTCTCTAAATGAATATAGGCAATCTGATTGGCTAATAAATGTTCGAAGCCGTATCCCAGCAATCTGATTGGCTGATGATGTATGTGTGTGTGAATGTGAATTATAGAAATTGCAAATGGCGCCCAAATTGTGTTTTTGCCAAAATTCCACTTCAAAAAATAAAGTTGCACTATATGCCATGTTATTTACATAGAAAGAAAGCCCTTTTCCAGCTGATTAAAACCGCTATTTTTTTTTTTTTTTAATTGTCAAAAAGTAGTTTAAATCGCGATTGAATGTTTCGGCCGCATGGTGAAATACGGCGTGGTTTGTACGGAAGTCCCAGGGGTCGGCGTATTTGAATAAATATCAAATTTTAAAAACTGGTTGTAGAATTTGAATGTGTTTTCAATAGTGGAGTTGCACAACTATGGTTGTGCAATCTATTGGGAAATTCGCGCAAAGGATTATGGGATTGATAATGACACAGAACGCGGGATTTACATTGTGCCAATTGATTAGCACTCAGTTTTAGCTTTAGAAGTTTAAATTTTTATATAAATACTTCAATATTTGTCATAAAAGTGATAATAAGTGCTATAAGTGTCCCAAATGTTGCAATTAATTTGTTTTATTTTGTAAAAATGCAAATTAATTGCCTGATTTCAAATTCCATTTCAGTTTTGTCACAACTTCAGTTTTGTCAGTTTTGACAAAACTGAAGTGGAATTTGAAATCAGGCAATTAATTTGCATTTTTACAAAATAAAACAAATTAATTGCAACATTTGGGACACTTGTAGCACTTATTATCATTGTTATGACAAATATTGAAGTATTTATATAAAAATTTAAACTCTTAAAGTCCAAACTGAGTGATAATCAATTGGCGCAATGTAAATCCTGTATTCTGTAACATTATCAATCCCATAATCCTTTGCGCGGAATTTCCAATAGATGGCACAACCATAGTTGTGCAACTCCAGTATAGGTGCATTCAATCCTGAAAAGGAAAAGTGACTTCTCCTTATCTGCCTTATGGAAAAGTGACTTCTCAATGAACACACTTAAATTGTTCATGCATTTTCATTTTCATTTCTAATTTTATTGTTTCAACTGTGGAATAAAAATTAGAATTCGTTGATAAAATCTTGGCTAATATATTTTATAAGAATCTGCTAGAAAATAGATCAAATTTGTGAAAAATGACGACTAATCGAGTACGGACATGACCGAACATCGTGGCCGACGTAGGTGCACGTTCCGCGGCCACGATGTTGGGTGATGTCCGTACCCGATTTGTCGTCATTTTTCGCAACTCTTACCTATTTTCATGCCGATTTCTCAAAGAATCATTAGGATGTTGTTTAATGAAGTCCCCAGATACAAAATTGGCAGGTTTTATTCACTAAAATTTTAGTTTGAAGTCGAGAAACATCAACGATCTAATCGTTTCCAAGATGGATGCCACTAAAGCTATTTTTTGCCAGCACTGCGCATGTGCAGTAAAAAGAAGTGACTTCTATAAGGCAAAGAAGTGACTTTTATAAGGCAAAGAAGTGAGTTGTGTTTGATTTTTCTCTAAAATCACTTAAGTCACTTCTATAAGGCAAATATGACGTTTTTTAAAAGTTATTTCAGGCAAATAAGTAACTTTTCTTTTCAGGATTGAACGCACCTAAAAAAATTTATTTTCTCTTTTTTAGAGCATTTTGGAAAAAATTTTATTTTCTCTTTTTTAGAGCATTTTAGGAAAAAAAAAATTATTTTCTCCTTTTCAGAGCATTTTGGAGAAAAAAATTATTTTCTCCTTTTCAGAGCATTATGGAAAAAAAAATTATTTTATACTTTTCAGAGCATTTTTGTTAATAGAAGGTATGTTTTTTAAAAAATAATATTTTTTATTTAATTATTTAAATCTCGTTTTCGGTCTCGTATGAGAAATCGCAAATTGTCTATTGTACTTTAAAAGGAAAATTAAAAAGATTCTAATGTGTAGCATTGAAAAACAAGTGAAGAAATAATTATCGATTATCGATGTCCTTCCAAACAAACTTTATTAATTTGAATAGAACTGACAAGTATGCTTAATAAAATTTGTTCTTGCTCTTAAGCTAGACTATAACTTCAACTATGTTGCTTCATTTTAAGTATATTATTCAATTTTTCGACTATCAACAATAAGCGGTTTTTTCAATTTTCTAATGTAGGCATTATAAAAAATTTGAACAAATAAAAAGAAAAACACCAAATACATGATAAAATTTGTCATCAAATTCCGAAAACTATTGCCACATTCCTCGCCTCTAATCATGACAGAATAAACTGAATAGTTAATCAACATTCCGCCCAACATCTGAACTATTTGCGCAGTGGTCACCGCCATTGCAACCGGATACGGAACGACCACTTGGATCGCTCGCAGAGCGTAATACGAATACATGACCGAATGAACCGCGTAATTCATCAGAACAAACCAGCGAGCAGCAGCCAAAACTTCATGCTGGTACGTGTACCAACAGTACAGTACAAGTTGAGCGTGATGGTACCAATGAAGAAACACGAGCGGCTTTTTTCGCAGAACGATGAACATCGTGTCGCCCAATTCCAACATTTTGGACACAACGTAAAGCCAGCACCAAAACCCGGTCACCGGATCGGTGTAATAAGTTTGATTCTTGCAGATGGTGTGATGAAACCCACCGGTCTTCCATACGGATATCATTTCAGGATACAAACGATAGGTCCCCACAATGCTGAATGCCGCCAACATCGAATTCCACACGAATAACGGTTTTCGCAAATCGAAACTTTGTCGCGACGACATCCAACAACGGCCCAACAAGATGAGCAATAGATAAACAGCGACAAAAATGATGGATAATTTCCAGTAGGATTTCATCCAGTTGAATTTGTCTTGGAAATTATAGTCCAAAGTAAAGATTTGGTCGAAATGCGACATTATCCAACCGACAACTTTTGAGTTTAGGCAGCTCCTAGGTGGTGAATGGTCTCTGTCCACGTTGCAGCTACCAAGTCGAGTGGAATCACTAGGAGGAGCGAAATACCTACTATTTATTGTTGATGACTACTCAAGATACTCATGGGTCTTCCCAATGAAGACAAAAGATCAAGCTTTCGATATCTTCAAGGTATGTGTGTATACCCACGTTCAAGTTTATATGTGGAAAGATACTTGAATGTTCACTTCCAGGATTATATATAGAACTAATGATGCAATTGACAACTGTTGCAATCGAGTTTACATCATGCAGTACATTCATGTAGTATTAATGATTGGAACAATGGAGTTTTGTGAATGAAAAGAAATAATTGCTGAATTAACATTTAAGAGCATTGTAATTTGAGAATGGAAAAGCCAAATATCCAAATCGAGGAATTCATTGCTGACACTTGCAGGAAATAATGCACAACATTAGTTTATTGTTCATCAGACAATTACAATTAATTTCCCCAGAATTACAAAATTGATTGGATTAAAAAGTAAAAACTTCTATTTTTAATCTACGTGCCCATTACTTTTAATAAATGAATTAGAATTATAAATTTTTACAAATACGATACCTATATGGCGGGTGCCAGAAGTATGTCCGATGCGCGGAGCGTTCGGTCCACAAAGGTGCCACTAACATGGACTGACCTACGTCTGGACTGGGGACGGATGCAGAATTTTGTCGAGACAATATCCCACGAAACAAGAATATGTCTAAACAACATTCCGAAAATATTTTTTATAAACATCAGAAATGTTGATTCAATATAAGAATGTCTTTTTTTGCCAACATTTTTTCAACATTCAAACATAACATTAAACAATTACTAAGTTTACAAGAACACGCTTTTCTGGAAAATGACGTCATCAATCATCAAGTGGAAAAGAGTGGAAACTAGAGTGAATACTCCATTTTTTACTTTTCCACTTGAGAAATAATGACGTCATTTTCCAGAAAAGCGTGTGCATGTAACTAGAGTAATTGATTTTACATTAAACGAATGTTGCATATCAACAACCGATATTTCCACTGTTTGATTGCCAATGTTGTATCAATATTTTATCAATATTGCGTATCAATAACCAATAATTCCATTGGATGTGTATCAACATCTTGTTATGTTGGAAAAATGTTGATTAAAAAAGGACATTCTTATATTGAATCAATATTTCTAATGTTTTTTCTCAATGTTACATTTTCTTGTTACGTGGGACAGCTCTCCGGAAAGCGCTTTGTCCGGACCGCACAGCACATACTGTATCACACATCACATAAATTGCTGAAGATGTTGCAGTGAAGCAACGAAAGACCTCCTATAATTTATCTGACGTGTCTGTATACCGTAAAATCCTGCTTTAAAGCCCACGGCGTAAAATCGAAAAACCGCCATTTTTGACTTCCGAAAAAAGTCAAGCTGATTTTTAGCTCTGGGCTTAAATACGCACATGGGCTTATAACCACATATAAGCCTATTGGTTTTAATGGGCTTATAATCGAAAAAAACTGCCATTTTTCACCTCTGAAAAAAAGTCGAGCGGGCTGGTTTTTAGCCCTGAACTTAAATACACATGTGGGCTTATATGGTTTTACGCTAATTGTCATAAATGTAGTATTTGTAATAATTTGTTATTCTAAACTCTATCCAACAATTCGTGCACGAAACTGAAAAGTGAACTTTTTTGCATTGTACTGAAAGTAGGTATATATTGTGTTATCTTATTTTAATCCTCTAGTCAAACTGAGTCGAATAATCATTGTTTCGTAGCCAAAAAATGTGCGCAACAATAAAAAATCCAAATTTAATAATTTTCTTAAATATTTTACGAGCGCTTTTGTTCGTTAACAATGGCACGCACATTTTTGAACTACAAAACAATGATTTTTCGACTCAACTCGACTAGAGGATTAAAATAAGATACCACAATATATACTTTAAAAACAATGCACAGGTCATTAAACAATGAGAGTTTCGTGCACAAATTGAAAAATAGAGTTGGAAAATCTCGATTAAAATTAAATTTATTATTAATCAATTTATTATTTAATTTTTTGTGTTTGAATCCTCCGCTTGGATTGTTTGTTCAAGTACGCCGTACAAAAAAAGTGTCCAAACAGGAGCAAATAGGAACCATACATCAACAAAGAGAATTGGATGTTTTCAAAACTGGCACTGCACTTTTCCTTCCTAATAAGCGAGAAGAGCGCCCACACGTTAACGAATAGTCCAACGACCATCTGGAGCAGCTGTATCGTCGTGATGGACATAGAAATCAAACGCGGGATGAAAACCTTCATGGCTTTTAAGCTGTAGTAAGAATACATTGCCGAATGAGCTATCAAGTTCATCGCTACAAACCAGCGAGTCACAGCCACTTGATGTTTCCAAGTGAACCACGTGAACACCAGTACGGTAATGTGGTGGTACCAATGCAGAAAAAGCAGTCGCCGCTTCCGTAGAATTATAAATGCGGTGTCGCCCAATTCCAACACTTTCGACAAGCTGAAAATCCAGGCCCAAAATTGGGTCACTTGGTTGTCGAAGTACGGATGCTTGTTGCACACTGTGTGATGGAACCCGTGGGTCTTCCACGAATACGTAATTTCCGGTAGACAACGACACGCGCCGGCGATACTAAAGATGGCCAACAACATATTCCAAATCGCCAAAGGTTTACGTAATTCGAAAGCTTGGCGAGACTTCATCCAATGGTTTCCCCAGAAAACAAGCAGCAAGTAGAAGGCAACGATGACGAAAGTGAGATTCCAGTTCGCTTTCATCCAGTCCTTCGCACTTTCGAAACCGAAGTTTCGCTCAAATCGAAACACGAAACTGTAGGTGAAATCCACTTCTAAATCACGCCGTGTTGCAGCCATCTTTGAGCTCTGAACTTTGTATTACAGTCAATAAATAATAATAAAACTCGCACAGTAGAAGTAAAAAGCGGAAAACTGATGGAAATAGAACGGCTTTTTCTTTGTGGGCGATTGTAGCAGCCAATGGTATTTTTACAACAAGTTGTCATATAATTCATACAATACCATTCACATCTTGGGGATATATGTTCCTCAGGAAAGGATTTCACCACGACACAATGCTTTTGTTTTGTTGTTTTTTTTGTTGTTTTTTGTTTTTTTTTACTGCCAGATGTGAATCGGGGATGGTGAATTGTTGAAAAATATTTTTTCCGCAATTGGTATTTTTAACGACATATATCTGCTTGATGTTATAAAGTGATGATAATAGTTGATTAAATAAAATAGCTGATTTTGAGAAACTCTGGAAAAAAATACACGACCGATTGTGATGGTGGTGAAGGCGAAGTGATGTCAATAGATAATCATTTCGACCCACATGTTTTGACAGTGATTAATGAATGGGTATAGAGACAAAATGACGTCATGTTGTCTTTGTTAGAAGTTAAAGACGAAAGTTTATGGCAAATTGATGGAATTATAAGAGAATTTAAAAGAAAAAAGACTAACCTTCAGTTGTTTCTAGAAGATTAGCTCGGTGTGGGACTGTGGGTTGACTCAGAATCGTACTGACATCGAGATATTTCTTCATTGTCAGTTAGTTGTTAACGGCCATTTTAGGCCCGGGCAGCTGTTTGTAATTTAAATATTCTGCGGTACTATTATTATTTTATTTTTATTTTATTGTTTTTTTTTTTAATTAATTAAATAATAATAATAATAATAATAATAATAATAATAATAATAATAATAATAAAAAAATCAAAAGATTTTTAATCTAATAGAATTTTTATTTTTGTATTTTATTTTTATTCAAAATTTGAAATTATTTACAAATCCCTTAAAAAAAAAAAAATTTGAAAAATAAAAATATACTTTATATAAAAATTCATCCAATGTAATAAAAATATGTTTTTAACAATACTGAATTCTGAAATATTTAAATATTTTTTGTACCATCATCAAATTAGACTTTCGGTTTAAATCGACTCATATAAAAGTCACAATCGGGACAATAAACAGTCGGTGGGATCACAGATTTCTTCCTGCACAAGTGACAAGGAACTTTATTTACATTTGTTGTTGTTTTATTTATCACGCAGCAGTTTGTAGGATTTTGATTGGTCCTTGGAAGAACTGGTGTTTCTTCGTTCGTCGTCACAGCTGCATTGTTGTTCTTTGCCACTACAGTTTTATACACCCTGTCGAGAAAACGCAGTTCATTGTCCTCGTCCGCACTCGCCACCAATGCCACCTGGTCGGAAAATGTCACACTTTTTTTCACATTCTTTTTCTTCTTCGCAACACCACAATTCATGAGATTCGATGACGAAGTCGAAACCGAAACCGAAACCGAAACCGATTGATACTTATTCGAATTTACAGGAGACGACTGTAGATATACCCCATTTATCGCTGGGACTTGATGATAAGCCCCATTTATTGATGGTACCTGTTGATATACCATGTTTACTGATGATGGTACTTGTTGATAAGCCCCATTTACAGGTGGTACCTGTTGATATGCCCCATTTACAGGTGGTACCTGTTGATAAGCCCCATTTACAGATGGTACCTGTTGATAAGCCCCATTTACAGGTGGTACCTGTTGATATGCCCCATTTGCTGATGGTAATGCCTGTTGATAAGCCCCATTTACAGATGGTACTTGTTGATATGCCCCATTTGCTGATGGTAATACCTGTTGATAAGCCCCATTTACAGATGGTACCTGTTGATAAGCCCCATTTACAGGTGGTACCTGTTGATATGCCCCATTTGCTGATGGTAATACCTGTGGATAAGTCCCACTTATTGATGGTACCTTTTGATTCATCCCAGATACTGTTGGTACTGATGGTACTTGTTGATAAGCCCCATTTACAGATGGTACCTGTTGATAAGCCCCATTTACAGGTGGTACCTGTTGATATGCCCCATTTGCTGATGGTAATACCTGTGGATAAGTCCCACTTATTGATGGTACCTTTTGATTCTTCCCAGATACTGTTGGTACTGATGGTACTTGTGTGGACAATGGATTCTGTTGATGATAGATTGAATTTGATGGTGGTACTTGCTGGTAAGTGGTATTTACTAATGTTGTTTGTTGATAAGATGGGTTTTGTTGGTGATACATTGAATTTGATGTTGACACTTGATGGTAAGGGGTCTTATTAGCTGTTGTTGGTTGAAATGGCTGATTAGAGAGCGGTGGTAATTGTTGATGTTGGGGTTTAGTTAAAATTTGTTGGTGATGATAATTGAGATATTGATGTTGATGAGCAAATGGTAATGGTGGTGGTGGTTGTTGGTACTGGATATTCTGTGATGAAGGGAGTTTATACGCAGTTTTATGATATTTGTCGAAATGATGAGACGTCGGATGACCATTGACCGGATAGATGGACGGTTGAGCATTAATGCAACTTTTGCTCAATTGGTGTTCAGCCATGTATCCATTCTGAGGTTTGGCTGGTAGCCCTGACCCTGCACTCTTCCAATTGATCTCAAGATGATTTTCAACACAAATTGGAGATTTCCTCCAATTGGGGTCAACGCCATTCGCATTGATTAAATCGTCCGATAGTTTACAAGTGGTGGAAGAATGCATTTCCTGTTGTGCTGTGGGTGTTGGAAATTTCTTTTGTTCAAATTTGTGGGCCAGATCTCGGACGGAAACGGAAAGCGATGAAATGCCGTTACAAGTTTCGTTGACCATGTCTGCCTGATCCCTGTCTTCATTATTGGCGTTTCGCAAGTTCTGCAATGGAAAAGAAGAATTAAACGTTAACGTTCCATTGAATAAGAATGAAAATCATGCTGGTTTCCCACTTGGCAGAAACAGGGCAGAAAAGGGGTAGATTTCTGCCCAATTTGGTTATCATTTTTCTTTTTATGGATGTGATAAATCAGTAAAACCGTGCGTAAAGCAGCAGTGTTTACAAATTGCCGTCGTTGACTGGCATCCATTTTTAAATTCTACTTTTCTGCACTTTTCTGTCCACAGGTGGGAACCAATGACAGAAAAACTGTTCTGCATTCAAAATTTTCTGTCTGGGTTTCTACCAAGTGGGAACCTAGCATGATGCTGGGTTCACACTTGGCAGACACAGAGCAGAAAGGAGTAGATTTCTGCCCAATTTTCAGATCAGGATCCCCTTAATAATTAGGCAGAAAATAATGGGCAGAAAAAGTAGACACTATTTCTATTTTTATTGTCGCAGAAAATTTTCTGGAGTGTTTTTGCTGATCGCTTTTCTTTTACAGATGATTCTACTTTTCTGCCCACTTTTCTGTCCACTTTTCTGTCCACAGATGGGAACTAGCGGCAGAAAAACATATTTTTCTGCATTCAAAATTTTCTGCAGCAAAAAAATTTTCTGTCTGGGTTTCTGCCAAGTGGGAACCTAGCATTATGCTTGGGTTCACACTTGGCAGAAACAGAACAGAAAGAAGTAGATTTCTGCCCAATTTTCATATTACGAACGATCATCCTAACTAATCCCCTTAATTAGGCAGAAAATAGTGGGCAAAAAAAAGTAGACACTATTTCTATTTTTTCTGCTAGGTTCCCACTTGACAGAAACTCAGACAGAAAATTTTCTGAGCAGAAAATTTTGAGTGCAGAAAAGTATGTTTTTCTGTCGTTGGTTCCCACCTGTGGACTGAAAAGTGGGCAAAAAAGCGCAGAAAAGTAGAATTTAAAAATGAATGCCAGCTAAAAAAGGCAACTTGTAAACACTGCTGCTTTCTACACTCAAAATTTTCTGCAGCAGAAAATTTTCTGTCGGAATTTCTGCTGATCATTTTTTTTTTACGGATGTAATAAAACTGTAAACACTACTGCTTTATGACAATTTGCCTTCTTTGGCTGGCATCCATTTTTAAATTCTACTTTTCGGCACTTTTCGGCACTTTTCTGCCCACTTTTCTGTCCACAGGTGGGAACCCGCGGCAGAAAAACCTAATTTTCTACATTTTCTAGAGCAGAAAATTTTCTGTCCCAGTTTCTACCAAGTGGGAACCTAGCATTAACATTAATCAGTTTTTACCTCTTTTTCAGCGAATTGCGCGTGGGAGTGACAGTTGATTGGCTTCACAGCTGGCGCTACGTTTTGCTTCATCTTTGTTTGCTTCACTTGTAACTCTTGCAGCCACGAGCAACTCTTGTTCTCATTATTTCCCACTATAATTTGCTTTTTATCCTTCCTAGCTAAAATTTCCTTCCTTTTCACTTGCAGTTCAGCCAAAAACCCGCTATTATTGGCATTGTTGCAATGCATTTCCTCTTTTGGCACTGGGGCCACCACGCCAGAGGATTTGGGATACATCGAAAGATTCGGACTCGATGCGTTCAACGAAGTTGTTTTCGAACTCGATGATTGACAGCCCAACGATAACTGCGAAGTTGTCCTCACCGGAGGTTTCGGAGGCATCTTCGGATGTCCCAACAGCGTTCTTTGGCTACCGCCGTGTTGTTGCTGCTTCGAAAGAAGACATCTTTCGCTCGAAGACCGGCGACCGTACTCCAGATGCGCATCGGACAAGTACCCACAACGATCTCGCTCTCTGGGCAGTTGGAAATCGTCGATGAAGGCCACGTTTTGGTCGTGGACGGAAGTTGCCTTCTCTTGACCCGCTTCGTGCTCCCGAAGATCGGGCATGCTTCTGTTTTTCCGCTTAATCAGTCCGCCCATGAGCAATTTCCGCCGGATCTTGTGCTGTTTCTTCCCAGGCACATTCACCGGCTTTGGCTCAATTTTCGGTTTCGGTTTCGGTTTCGGTTTCGGTTCCGGTTCCGGTTCCGGTTCAATGGCCGCCAGAGCGTTTTTCAGCACCGGCGGACTAGAATTCGTTCGATGTAACGTGATTTTCCTCATCATTTCCCATTCGCTCGAATAATCGCTCGTTTCTTCGGTCGGTTTCGGTTTCGGTTTCGGTTTTGGTTTCGCGACATTTTGGTCGTAAAGTGTTTTTTCACCTTTCAGTCTCACGGATCCGGACCTCATTTTCTCCACCAATTTCACTCCTTTCTTGGGCAACGTCGCGTAAATCTCGATTCTGTGAGTACTGTCTTTACTCGTTTGTCGACTGTGATTGGCGCCTTCTTTAAGGCTGTGCCGGCTTTCTTGGCTTCCCTGCCGACTGTGGCTGTGGCCGCCGTCGCTGCGACGGGATTTGCTGTCGCTGCTGGATTGGCGGGTGTGCCGCGATTCGACGTCATCGGTCTCCGTGCTTGTTGTGGAGCCGATCGATTCCTGGCGGGTTATGAGTCGACGTTGAAGACTTCGCGCTTTCATCACGCAAGTGTTGTGTTTCATGCGGGCCAACATAACCGATTGCGGGTTTACGTACGGCGCGTCCATCGCTGCTCGTGCTTTGGCTGCTGCGCTGTTGCATAGGGAAATGGCTGATGGAACATCTCCGGCATCTTCTATCATTTGGGATTTGGCTAAGTAAGCATCTGCTTCGCAGCACAGAATTTCGCAGTTGTCGGAAGAAACTAAAAAATAAAATTAATTATAATTATTCTACGTACGTAATAAATCAATCAATCAATAAATCAATAAATCAATAAATCAATCAATCAATCAATCAATAAATCAATAAATCAATAAATCAATAAATCAATCAATCAATCAATCAATCAATCAATAAATCAATAAATCAATCAATGAATCAATCAATCAATCAATAAATCAATAAATCAATCAATGAATCAATCAATAAATCAATAAATCAATAAATCAATCAATGAATCAATCAATCAATCAATAAATCAATAAATCAATCAATAAATCAATAAATCAATCAATCAATCAATCAATCAATCAATAAATCAATAAATCAATAAATCAATCAATAAATCAATAAATCAATCAATAAATCAATAAATCAATCAATAAATCAATAAATCAATCAATCAATAAATCAATAAATCAATAAATCAATCAATGAATCAATCAATCAATCAATAAATCAATAAATCAATCAATCAATAAATCAATAAATCAATAAATCAATAAATCAATCAATAAATCAATCAATAAATCAATCAATAAATCAATAAATCAATAAATTAATCAATCAATCAATCAATAAATCAATCAATAAATCAATAAATCAATCAATCAATCAATAAATCAATCAATAAATCAATAAATCAATCAATCAATAAATCAATCAATCAATCAATCAATAAATCAATAAATCAATCAATAAATCAATCAATAAATCAATCAATAAATCAATCAATCAATCAATCAATCAATCAATCAATCAATCAGCTCAATTCACTTACAATTATTCTGAGCTCTCAATTTGTACTGGGGTGGTGAAAGTGAATTCCAATTAGGCACTTCGGGTATTTGAGCCAACTGTTGATTATGTTTGCTTTGTGACAGTGGAAAACTATCGTTGGAAGACAACGAATAAGAATCGTAGCCCGGGTCATACGTAGGATTGGACAACATCTCCACTGGTTTTCCTCCTGTTGTGTTAGGCACACCAGCACTTCCATTCACGATCCTAAAATCAAAAATAAATTTACATTTAAAAAAAAACAAATTAATTAATTTTTCCATAGCTACCTTTTATTGATTGTTTTACGGTTACTAATTGGTTCAATACTGCTCGATGAACTCGCGCTGTTTCTATCTCCGCTCCAATTTCCAGAATCTCTTCGCCTATTGACAAGATTAGCCGGATCCAGGATTTGACCCGGATCTAATTTCCCATCCCAAATTGGCTCATTCTCAGTTTTAGCATTTGGGAAATTATGCATGTTTCGTAATAAGACGCTGTCAAACGACTCCAAACTGGAATTGCTGTTTCTACTGCCTCCGCCGCTCAACGTCCTTTGGCGCTGAAGCTTCTGGTAATTAAGAACGTTCTCAACGGCCTTTCGACTGATGTAGATGTCGTCCTTTTTATCCCCAAATACAATTGGCACATCGCCGTTCGAAGTGAACAAAGCAGCGGCCGCGGCCGCGGCCTTTCTTCTGCTAGCGTCCACTTGGTCGTAAGATGGCAACGGCGGCAATGGAGATCCACCGACGTAAGTTTTTCGCTCGAAGCGCCCAATCCCCGGCAGTTCTTGCGGATTGGGAGTAATGGCGCGCCTGGGACAGACATCTTTGATGGAAGAATCTCGAACGAGTTCCGGATTGGGAGTCGCCGCTCTACGCAACTGCGAAATCTTGTTGGCTCCTTTGATCGCATCGTTTTGCCTCTCCGATGTGGACCGAGTCAATTTTCTGTGTCCGGCAACGTAGGTGATGGTTTGGGGTGCCGAGTCGACTTCCACTGGTGCTCCTTCTGGATTGGCGTAGAGCAACAAGAGTGGTTGGAAATGGCCTCTTTGGCATTTCTCTACTACTTGTTCCCATTTGGGACCGATCTCGCGTACTGTGGCGTCGTCGAAGTATATCCAAACGCGGAGTTTTGTGTGGAAGAAGAAAGTAGAGTAATGTTTGCCGTAGTACGTGACCACTCCGACTAATTGATGAACCGTTGTGGATGCCCAACGGTTGTCAACTACCGAATGGAAAAGCTGAAAGAAAAAGATACATATTAGAAATTGTAAAATCTACCGCAAGGGTGGGTCTTACATCTTCGAGTTTCAATGTTGTGCCGACATTGCGAAAGACATTCATTATGTGCTCCAGTGAGGGTCTTTCGGAGTCCCAGACGAGGCCGATGCTGACAATTTCCGGTCTGTTCATCAAGGAACGACGGATTTGTATTTTCGCCCCGCAAGAACTCTGTAAAAATCCAATTGGAATTAATAAATAAATAAATAAATAAATAAATAAATAAATAAATAAATAAATAAATAAATAAATAAATAAATAAGTCCTGTATAATAATTTGCCAGCCTGGTGCCTACGAAGCTTTAGGTATTAAATTTTGTCACAACGATTTTGGGGATTGGCGTCCGGGACATTTTTAAGGTTAGTGGATCTTCCGGTATAAATACCGTATAGTGGGATCCTTGCCCGTGTCTTATCCTACACCCATACTAGGCCTCTCTCGTCACAGGATTGGCTGGGATTATTTTTCCCCGTTGTTGGACAGGCTTTTCTAGCTTGTAAATAATAGACAGATTGCGATTTCTCGTACGAGATTTATTTCATTACGAAAATGCCAAAATAACGAGATATTTGTTAAATATCTCGTTACATGGATTCTCGTTTGAAAGGTCTCGAACGAGAATTTTCAAAAATCTCGTTTCAAATTGTCGCGTGTACGACTTGATTTGCGCATGCACACTGCGTAGTATCTCAATAATTGACGTGAAATTCTGCCGCCATTTTTCCTCCGCTTCAGCTGTAGTTTTGGCAAAGATGCGTCGATTACATTATCTCGGGTTAGTTTTTTAATCAGTCAAACACCTTGCACAAACCACAAACCCAATACTCAAGCTTAATTTGTGATAAAGTGTCTAATTCTGCTAAAAATTGTTGTCGCCGATTTAAGTGAAGTATGTAACACGTTTCGTGACAAATCGCAAACACCGATACGACATTTTAAATCTCGTTTTCGATCTCGTACGAGAAATGGCAAACTGTCTAATAACTAAGTAAATCTCAAGTCTTACGGGACACGCTCTGAAATCTCCCATTCCACCGGCTTTGCGCAATAATTTGCCGAAATCAAGATTTGCGCCCGAATTAGGATCCATTTGCTCGGCTTGGACACTGCAAGAATTCATATAGCGTCATCAAAATCCATTTGATTTTAAAAAAATTTTATTTTCTATTTACCAAAGAGCTGATGCAGAGATGTAGTGAACCATTTGAGTAAACGGCAGAGGCTCCGAAGTGGCTCCGCACGCATTGCAAACACTCTGTTCCACTAAAGTCATTGCAAATTTCTGATGAGGGATGCAGTGAGGTGCATTGCACATGTCTTCCGATTCGGTGTTTGCGATGTGGAAATGAATGCGCATGAGCATGTTTTCGAAACATTCGGCAGCGTCGTCCATGAATCCGAGTTGAAATCGCTGTTGGTCGTAGAATGTCTCTGCCAGAGCTCTTCTTAAGGCATCGGGTGGCAGCGCCGACTCTTGGCTGTATTGGAACTGAGCAAAAAGTTCCTAGAAATTGAAAAAAAAAAAAATTAAATTATTTTTATTTTTATTTATTTTTATTTTATTTTTTGTGGCAAAACAGAAGATCAAGTGTTCAGTTGATGGAATGTAAGTCAGGTCGAGGGATCAGGAAGTGAGTTTCAGCCTTAAGGGCAGCTGAAGTTACAATATATTTGAAGAAAAACAAGGTACAAGTCATTCCAAGAATGTTGCTAATGGTTAGAACACTTCCTTTTACATTATTCACTTTACCAAGAACATCATCATCATCATCAGTTGACTTTATGGTTTTGTTGTGAAATTTTCTAATACTTGTCATCACCACCAGGGGAAAACAGAAAATGGATATTTGAGTTTTTCCCTCCCAAAAAAAGAAAAATTAAAAAAAAATTTAAATTTTTTAATTTTTTTTTATTTTAAGTACAAAAAGGCCTTTTTTTAGACTTTGATTGCGTGAGATGTGCATGAGTGAACCCTTATGAGAGGATAAAAGACAGACTAAATAGCAGAGTTTTATGAGATAAGGAACCTCAACTAAAATGACTGAAAAACGCTAGATAAAATTTCTTTTTTTCCAGTACGTCAATTTATCAGTTTACATTGTCGAAAACTAAAACATCATGTCATCACTACTTTTATATGCGCGGTACATATGCCTTCGTGACATAAATGCTATGGCTCGCTACGGTCTTTACGGTTGTCAGCCCGAGTGACTGATAAAACATAAAACGTGACTAACTCACTGCCACTGGTCAACAGCTGCAAATAGGCCTGAAGGAGACGACAAGGCACGCTCTGATGAGCAGGTGAGTAATTACGGGGTCTGTATTCCATCCAATCCGTAACCACAGCACGCGTTTAGATTAAATTTACAGACAAATTAAATTTGTCTTAAAAAAGAATTGTAAAATTTTTTTTTTTTTTTTTTTTTTTTTTTTTTTTGTGAGTTTTGAATGAAACTCTGTCGTGCATATCATTTCCTGTGGTCAGTCGTGATCTCGTGACCCTATCTTCCATTGTAAATGTTTTAATTCGTTGGGAAAAATGACCTCATCTTTAGAATTATATTAACCTGACCGCCTAACACCTGCAAACGAATGGACCTTAAGTCGTGGAGCAGACGTTGAATGATCTACAGCTTTGAGCTGGAGGTCAACTCGGATGTTTTTCTTCTCAATCTCTCTTTAAGTCTAAAAAATGTTTCTTTTTTTATATTTTTTTTTCTTTGATTTTACCTTCAAAGCACAAAAAATGCAGCTGTCAGTCATGCAAGCATGTCCACTTATGTCGCGAAAACTGCGTCGGAAAATGTCCAAATGCCACAAAACCTAAAAAAATAAAAGATAAAATCATTTTTTATTTATTTATATTTATTACTAGCAGTTACAGCCCGGCTTCGCTCGGGAATCTCGTTAAATCCCGTGGAATCCCGCTGAATCATCTTTGAATGATAAATGTAACACACAGATAGCGCATAGATTTGTTTACACTCTGTTGTATGTTTGTTGTACGGGATTCAACGAGATTTCAGCTGGGATTCAAAACAATAGAAACAAAGCGCCATTTATTGGCATTATTCAGAAATACTACCACATGTTCGCGCCTAGAAAATGCAATAAAAAACAGTTTTCCCTGCTTCAAATGAAAAAACAACCTGATAGAAGTGTTCAGCATCAAAAAATCTATCTTTAGATATGCAGAAATAAATACAGAAGTTCAAACCATAGATAGAAAACACAGTTTGGACGCCATTTGCAATATGACATCATTGAAATCAACCAACCAAATGGCACACACACAAACTTTGAGACATATAGATTAAAAAGTGTAATAATTTATGTGAAGTGTGTTCTGCGTTATCATTAAACATTCTTTTTCAATTTTCTAAGTGGAGACTGAAAGAAATAAGATGGAGAGAAAAAAGTGCCACCATTATAAAGTTGACCCTAAGGTCTAATTGAGATTTCAGCTGGGATTCAAGACAGTAGAAATAAAGCGCCATTTATTGGCGTTATTCAGAAACAACTACCACATGTTCGCGCCTAGAAAATGCAATAAAAAACAGTTTTCCCTGCTTCAAATGAAAAAAACAACCTGATAGAAGTGTTCAGCATCAAAAAATCTATCTTTAGATATGCAGAAGTAAATACAGAAGTATTTAGCTCAAACCATAGATAGAAAACACAGTTTGGACGCCATTTTCAATATGACATCATTGGAATCAACCAATCAAATGGCACAAACACACAAACTCTGAGACACATAGATTAAAAAATGTAATAATTTATGTGGAGTGTGTTCTGCGTTATCATTAAACATTATTTTTCAATTTTCTAAGTGGAGACTGAAAGAAATAAGATGGAGGGAAAAAAGTGCCACCATTAAAAAGTTGACCCTAAGGTCTAATTGAGATTGGGTCTGTTTTTCACCCCCAGTCCAAACTCATTAGAAGACTCAAGGCCAGTTTGCCAGTTTTTTACAAACACATAACATAAAGAATACTAAAATCCAGGTTTTAGTGAAATTTATGCATTTTATGATTCTCTTTATGATAATTTGTGTACACTGCATGCCCTAATAACTAAGTGTGTTATTGTGACGCTTTGATAAAAAGTTTCGAAATATTTAAAAATGTGATTTTTATTTTAACGTTCGTAGCGCCGCCCTGGTGCCAATAAAAGAATTTCGCGCCGGACAAATGAGGGCGGCCACCCTCTGTTACCACGACGATCGCGGACCCAAACTGGGGCCTCAGGTGAGTCATATAAAAACCGGTTTCCAAGGAGAAGTTCAGGTTGTTTTAGTTACCTGGATGGAAGAGTTCATTCGAATGAAATTGAGGGAATTAAAAGAAAAGTTTTATTTACACAAATTATAAAGTAAAAGTTTTATCTCCTGTAATTTATCTCATTATAATAAAAAAAATGGATAAAATAAATTAAGATTGAGATAGAGAAGATATAAAAATTAAATTATTATTATTATTATTATTATTATTTTTTTTTTTTTATAATGAATTTTGAAAATCTTGAAAATAAATTTGAGATAAATTGAGTTTTAGGTAGAGACAAGTGTCAACATACCTTTACATGCTCACCAGCTGCTACCTTTACTAACCCCCCTAGTATTACCCATCTCCCCACAACAGCTGCTCAGTGGCCCTCCAGAGGGCAGGTGTTGGACAGGTAAGTTGAAAAATATAAAAAAAAGAAAAATTAAATGTCGAAAATGATGAGACATCACGTCGATGCATTGTTCCGCAGTGCGAATGTTGCTGGAATGTTCCGAATGTTACCTGAATGTTGGCAATGTTTGTTATGGTATTTACGCAACATTTCTGCAACATTGCGAATGTGAAACGATCAAGAAACAACTTTTTGTCAATGTTACTTAAAATGTTGCTGCAATGTTGGCAATAAACATTTGATCAACAATCGACTTAGATTTTTGTCAATGGTTACTTAAAATGTTGCTGCACTGTTTTGTTTTTTTTAATGTTGCATCGTTGTTCCGAATGTCACTGAATTCTTTCAACGTTACGGCAATGTTGCCAATAAAACAGTGCAACAATGATGTAAAAGATTGGAACGGTGCAGATGTTATTTCCAAACATTGCAGCAATGTTGCAGCAACTTTCGGTGTCCTTGACTCCTTGGTAGGGTCAAAGATGAGAGACCAACTCCCTCTGACAACAAAGATAACAACTATAGGACAAAGAATTAACTGATTTATTGCACTTTATCTCATTTATTTATTTATTTATTTTATTTATTATATTAATTTAAACATTGAAATTAGATAAAGTTTTCATGTCTTTTTTTTAAAAAAATATCTGATGGGGACACGAATCGGATAAAATTTTACGTTAAATTTCGGATAAATTTCAAATTGAATTTCAATTATATTTTCAGGTTCAAATAAAGGTTTTAACGCTATTTGATCGTTATTAAATAGAAATGTCGACTTCGGCAAGGGTCAAACAGGATCAGTCGAGTTGGAGTGAATGGCCGGAGCTTTTAGCTGTGTCCCGGGGCCCCTGGAAGTTTGCTGGCATAATGAGTGGAAATGTAAAATAGTTAAGATTCGATTTCTTCATCTTTTGCAGGTTGTTACTCTTCCTTTTTCCTGCGAATTTTTTTTTTTTTTATTAAATTATCTTTTTATATAGAAAAATAAAAATGATGATGTGAATCATGATATTTCCTCCATTTTTTTTTAATTTTTTTTTTTTTTTTTTTTTTTTTT
>JH431516.1:46777-65719 GCA_000239455.1 Strigamia maritima
CCCACAATTCAATCACAAAACGAAACCTAAAATAAAAAATAAATAAAAAAATCCCACAATTCAATCACAAAACGAAACCTAAAAATAAATAAATAAAAAAATCCCACAATTCCATCATCCAACAAGCAAATTCCCATGTTTTTAAAAATTGATGGTCAAAACTGACCACCCGTCATCAACCTCGAGGTAAAATGTCCTAAACGGGGCTAATGTGCACCAATATAACGTGCTCACAGGTGGACGAGAACGATTTCTTTTCCCTGGGGTCCCACCAGGTCCCTCCGATGGGAACTGCGCGCCCGTGCAGCTCCCAGTTTGGTGGGAACTATCGACCATCCCCACCTGAGTACCTGTACACGAGGAGTGGCGTTTTTGTTGGGGAACCCTCTATACGATCGTCAGGTGATTTGGCTTACCTGTACTGCGCTGTTGAGAAAACAGTTGTTCTGTCCCGGTCGGTTGAGTAGGCCCTTGGTGCCATGAGAAACGGTGCGTTGGTGTTGTGGGGGTGGGAGGCTGCAATTGACACCGTACACCTGCTGTTGGTTATCGCGTGTAGGGTGGTTTTGCGCCGCTAAAACCACTGACATCATCATGGTGGTTTAGTTTAACTTTGAAACAACATTTTCATCGTCGCACCAGCTGAAAAAAAAGAAAGTTTTTATTCAAATTTTATTCGATTTTTGTTTGAGTTTTTGTTGAGTTTTTAATCAATTTTCAGTGAATTTTTAGTGAATTTTTGTTGAATTTTTGTTTGAATTTTTGTTTGAATTTTTGTTTGAATTTTTGTTGAATTTTTAGGGAATTTTAGTGAACTTTTAGTGAATTTTTAGTGAATTTTTAGTGAATTTTTAGTAAATTTTTGTTGAATTTTTGTTAAATTTTTGTTGAATTTTTGTTGAATTTTTGTTGAATTTTTGTTGAATTTTTGTTGAAATTTTGTTGAATTTTTGTTGAAATTTTGTTGAATTTTTAGTGAATTTTTACTAAAAATTCACTAAAATTCACTAAAAATTCTCTAAAAATTCAACAAAAACCAATAAAAATTGACTAAAAATTTAGTGAATTTTTAGTCAATTTTTAGTCAATTTTTAGTCAATATTTAGTGAATTTTTAGTCAATTTTTAGAGAATTTTTGTTGAATTCTTATTGAATTATTATTGAATTATTATTGAACTTGTATTAATTTTTTCTTTAATTCTTGTTTGCTTTTGGAGCTTTATTTATTCTTAAAACTTTAAGATCTTAAAACCACATGGGGGTCGTTTGTAACCGGAGTCCCCAACACCCCATTTTCAAACTTGGAATTTGAGTGCTAAAACCAAACGCCCTCACGTTGACCTTTGACTCGCTGATCCCGAGTCAACGATGGCGCAGAATATACACACAGTACCATGTACCGTAACAGTTTTGCAACTCCATCAAACATGCATCAGTGTGAGTCATTAAGAAGCGAGTGAAGCGAATCTCAGTCACTTCAGTTCCTCAAAGGAAAAAACCTTCTTTATTTCTCACTCCCGCTACACTACGATGAGCCCAACAGCCGCAGCCGGTGCCCCTGATGACGAATTTAATAATTAAACAATCGTTTCGTCTTTTCCCTCTCGTATCTCCCTATATCACGATCAAATATTCATAAAGTCTCGATGGGAGTATCTTTAAACTTCCCCCTCGCATCAATAGACCCTTAACGAGGGGGTATTTAAATAGTTGCGTTGTAATAAAGTGCTCATTGATGCAATAGTGACCACATCTGTTCAATTTTCACTCATCGTCTTGTGCTGCGCAACAAGTTGGGGCTGGGTAGAGTTAAAACCTGGTAAAAACCTCGACCTCATTTTTGTGTGTGGTTGTTTTTTTGTTTTTTTCTCGATAAAGGTTATTGGAAAGTTATTCAACTTGTTTGATTTGTTTTTTGATTGTGTTTTTTGATATATTATTCAATGACCGAAGTTCGGTGAATTTGTAATTTGCAAGTGAAACTCATTTGTCAAACAGATTTTTAGAAAGGATTTGTCATGTGACTAGAATATTTTTCGATGAATGGAATGTTAATTTTGTTGTTTTATTATGCAAAATAAATCAAAATATAAAAATAAATAAATAGATAAAAATAAAATATAAAAATAATAAAATAAAATACATTTTTCGAAGTTTTTTCCCATTTTTCGAAGTTTTTTCCCATTTTTCGAAGTTTTATCTCATTTCTTCAAAGTTTTTTCCCATTTTTCGAAGTTTTATCCCATTTCTTCGATTTTTTTTGTTTTTTTCAATTTTTCGAGGATTTTTTTTGTTTTTCCACGATTTTTCGAAGTCTTTACTTAAGTCTTTTTAAAAAAATAAAAATAAAAATAAAAATAAAAATAAAAATAAAAATAAAAATAAAAATAAAAATAAAATATTATGTTATTCATGATAAATTTGAGTTTTGATAAAATTTCGGTTTGAAAAGATTTAAAAATAGAAGTTGTCAACTTGATAAAATGGAGTTAACATACTTACAGTATCCAGGTATCGGAGGCCAGGGCAGGTGAGGCAAGTAGACTCATTGACGTGGCTTCGAAAACGCGATTCGGCCTTCGGTATCGATGAAAACGACCTTAACACGACTGGAATTTCGAGATGAAAATAGTTTTTCTGCTTTAGTTTGAATCGGTAATCAGTTATCCACGTGAAGAGTGTGGTAAAACGAGACCCAGGTGAACTCGACTCGAATTTGTGTGGCGTCGGAATCACCATGGACGCGAGCCTCGCACGGGGCTCTCGGGAGAAATTCGAGGACGAGTCTACCTGGAAAAGGTGAAACGGCGAGGGGGAGTTGGTGTTTGGAGTTTGGAGCCGAGTTTAATTATTTCCCGCTATTATTTTCGAAGCCTATTTATCATGCTGAGACAATGGAGTAAAGAGATTAAGACAAAGATGAGAAAAAAACCTTCAACTTGAGATAAAAAGAAAAAAAGGGCTGCATCAATTGTAATTTGGAAACGATTCATCTTTCGTGTTGGTTTAGACTTTATTTCTTTATTTTTTGTTTTGGGGTTTATTTTGCTCATTTCTTGTTGATTTAGTGTAAAGTAATTTAATTTTTTTTTTTTTTAATTTTTGGTTGATTGAATATTCAAATTATGTTTTTTTTATTAAATATTTTCATTTTTACAATTTTTCGAAGTTTTTAAAATTTTCTCCAATTTTTCGAATTTTTTATTTTTTCTCCAATTTTCGAATTTTTTTATTCTTTTCTCCAATTTTTCGAGCTTTTTTTTAAAATTTTTCGAAGTTTTTCCAATTTTCGAAGTTTTTCCAATTTTTCGAAGTTTTTCCAATTTTCGAAGTTTTTCCAATTTTCGAAGTTTTTCCAATTTTCGAAGTTTTTCCAATTTTCGAAGTTTTTCCAATTTTTCGAAGTTTTTTCCAATCTTTCGAAGTTTTTCCAGTTTTCGAAGTTTTTTCCAATTTTCTCCAATTTTCTCCAATTTTTCTCCAATTTTTCGAAGTTTTTTCCAATTTTTCGAAGTTTTTTCCAATTTTTCGAAGTTTTTTCCAATTTTTCGAAGTTTTTTCCAATTTTTCGAAGTTTTTTCCAATCTTTCGAAGTTTTTTCCAGTTTTTCGAAGTTTTTTTCCAATTTTTCCAATTTTTCTCCAATTTTTCGAAATTTTTTAAGCATTTTTTATGTTTCAATTTTTCGAAGTTTTGTAAAAAAAATTCCAATTTTTCGAAGTTTTTTTTGTTTTTCTAATTTTATCTAACTTTTTATGAAGTTTTTTTGAAGTTTTAAACACCTTTTTAAGCCCAAAAATTTCGAAACAATTTTTAATTTTTTATTCCCTCTGCACAAACAAACATTTTTTATCCACATCGCAAAACTCATTTTTTATCCACATCGCAAAACTCATTTAAATTCCACTCCGCATCGTAATCAAAACGCGAGGTCTCATCCCAACGGGGCATTATGCAAATAACCAACCCAGCTAAATCCAAATGAATCTCCCACAAAATCCAAACAACCATGTCTCCTACAGGAACCATCAAACCAGCCCTCTTTTCATTCCCCCACCTCACAACCAGCCGTAAAGCGACCCCTACCTGCTGACCTTTCAACTACCCCCAACACAAAATCTCAACCCTTTGATTTTCATAGAAATTGGGGAGAAAATTCACCTGGGGGAAGAAACCAAGAAAGGTGGTACACTCAAAAAAGAAATAGGGAACGTTAAACCCTCGGGGTACATCGAGGGGTGGCCAAATTGGAGGGAAAAGAGGCTCCTGGTCAGCACGTGAGTGCCACACGCAGGGATGGCCTCTCTCAAAAAAAAAATAAATAATAAATAAAACAAAAATTGCGAAAATTTAAAATTAGTGTTGAAATGTGAATTAATTAGTATGCAAATATAAAAACTGACCTTATTTGCTCCACAAGGAAAACAGGTGCTCATGAAGGCTGCGCGGGCTCACGTTGTGCGCACTTGTTGTAGGTTTTTCGCGCCAAAATGGTGGCGAAGGTTTTTTTTTTCCAAGGCCGTGTGTGTAGTGTAGTGTTGACTCGATACGTGGAACCTGTTCCTCGAGGAGGAGACGTTTTGATAATAATAAAAAAAAAGGAAATGTCTACTAGGCTTTAGCACGGTTTTGACAGATGAACAGATACGAAGGGAATTTATAGAATGGACAAATTAGTCCAATAGAAATGATTTATAAGGAGCGTTTTTGTTTTTTAGGCTTATTCAAAATAGTTATTTTACAGTAAAATGCGAAATAGTTAAATGATTCAAAATACTATTGTATTTGCAGTTTTTTTTTTTATTTTTTGTTTGGAAGGGTTTTTTTGATTACATTTTTGAGTTTGTGGTTTTGTTTTTGCATTTGGCTTTGATGTTTGATGGTACGAGGCAAATATGTATTTTTATTCAAAGTACTAATTTGACTGAAGGAAAAAAAAAGCAAATGATATGGGAAGAAACGATGTTTTTTGTCTTTTGACGAGTAGAAATATCATTCCCCAAGGCTGGATCCTGGAATTTGGAATGCCAGTTGCCTGATCCTGAGGTTAGGGGTGTAAACATTCGCCTCAAGTTACAATTTTCATCTCAAACTTATTGAAATATATATTTTTATTAAACCATTTCACGTTTACGATTTTGTTTCTAGTAACTGGCTACTCAATTATTTATTTTTTAAAAATAAAAAAAAAAAATGTTTTTATTTGTCACTTGGGCAATAACTCCAACTAGTGACAAATTCTAGCACTTATTGCGGATTCAAAATGGCTGTTCCCGGATTACACATTCCCGTTGACATGGAATTAAAACGCGTGCGTATAAGTTGTCGTTTAGTTGTAGAAATTTGTGTGATTATATGTGTTATTTCTTCATAGGCTTTTCAAGAGTTGCAAACCAAAACGATCGAATCGACTCAGAAAATCAAAATCGCCGATATTCAAGTTGAAGGGCTAAGACGAAGCATTCAACATTCAAAATTAACCGATCAAGAAATTTCCACGTTACCTGCCGATGTGAGGACCTACGAAGGTGTTGGACGAATGTACGACGCATCTTTTCAATTATTTTAATCTCTAATTTAGTTTAATTTACGTATTTTTAAATCGCAGGTTCATTTTGACGCCGACACCAGACGTCAGGCTTAACTTGGAGAAGAAAATTAAAAATGCCGATGAAAAAATCAAAACGCTCGAAAACAACAAGTCGTATTTGGAAAGAAGTTTAAAAGAAAGCGAAGATAATATCCGAGAAATGGTTTTCGCCAAACAAGCGAAATAATAGTCATTTTTGTCGTCTTTTCTTTTTCTTTTTTTTTTTTTCATTTATCGAAACAAATTTTATTAATCATAATAATAAAGTGCTATTCATGAAAAGACAGAAATTTGATAAATAAAAAATGCTATAAATCTATATTGAATTATCGAACATGATATCAATATATATATATATACATATTTTTTTCTTTTTTTTTTTTTTTTACTTAACTAAAAAATTTCGTATTTGTTTTTTTTTTTTTTTTTTAAGATTTAAAAGTGCAATGAAAAATTAGTGAAATGAGATTAGAAAAATGAATTTGCATTGCAACAGTGAAGCCGGAAATCAATCATTTAACTATTAATGAGGTAAAAATTTTGTCGAGAAAAGAGAAATTTTAAGTCTCTTATCACATAATTAGCTTCGAGTATTCGCAATTTTTGAGACGACTTTTTCATCCTGATTCGATTAACGTGATCACTTTGTTGGCCCCGTCGCTCACACTCGAATTCGAGTCGGATGATAATTTTTTAACGATTTCGGGTAAATTTGAGTTTTTGATAGCGTCAATGATTTTGGCTGAAAATTTATTTTTTTTTTTTTATTTTTAAAAAAATAATTTTATAAATAATTAGAGACTTTGCGATTTCTCGTACAAAAAATTACGAAATTAAAAAAAAACTAAATATTTTTAATTATTTCGTTTTTATTTTTAATTTCGTAATTGAATTTCGTATAACGGGTTGCGATTTGTCACGAAACGTATTATATACGACGTTTAATCGGCGGCAGCAATTTCTAGCGTAATCGAGCACCTTATCACGAATATGGCGTCGAAATTTGACACCAATATCGTTGTTATTTCATTCAGTGCATTTGCATGCGCAAATTAAATCGTATTTACGAAATAATATACGAAATCTTTTTTGTATTTCGTTACGAAATTAATAAAACGAAAAAATTAAAACGAAATTATATTCAAATTTCGTTTTTTTTTATTTATAATTTCGTAATTTAATTTTTTTTTCGTACGAAAAATCGCAGTGTCTCTAATTTTGAATTTTTTTTTTGTTTTACCAGATTTGGTGAGCGCACAGATCAAGCTAAGCGTGTTGGCTTTGACTTCCGGCAAGTTGGTTTCGCCTCGTAGGAGTTCGTTGGCTTGGTCCACTATACCGGCAGTTTGGAAATCGTTTTCCGAGTCGGCTAAAACGAGGAAAAAACAAAAAACACGAATGAAATTTCGTCGCGATTTTTTGAATCGTTTTTCTTATTCATTGCCGAGATTCGCGGTCGCGATGTAAACGAGGGCAATCAAAGCTTCGTTCTGCATGACTGCATGCTCCGATGTTGCCATGGCGACGAGGAAAGGCATTCCTCCGCTGTCCACTATGTGTTTCATCACTTCGCTGGAATTTGAGTTTTTTATTGTCCATGCGAGAAGGCGATTCGCTTCACCTTTTAGAGAGAAAAAAAAAATATTATCTAATTTACGTTTATTTATTGTCGTTACATTTTGTGAAAATATCACTCGCATTCCAATCTGTCGCAATTTTCTGCAACTTTTAAGTAACCCCGCGAACAAACCTATATTTGACTTTAATAATGTTTTTGTTTTGACGTTTTCTACTTCATTTGTCATAAATTGGATGGAGCTAAGGGAATCTGAGAATATTATCATAACCTAAGGTTCTGAAAAATACTCCCAACGCAATATCCTTCTCTAACCGCATTCACTAATGCGACAAACACTGTGAAGTGAACTTTTTTGCATTGTACCGAAAGTATATATTGTGGCATCTTATTTTAATCCTCTAGTCGACCCGAGTCGAAAAATCATTGTTTCGTAGCCAAAAAATGTGCGCAACAATACAAAAAGCCAAATGTAAAGAATTTTTTAAGATATTTTACGAGCGTTTTCATTCGTTAACAATGGCACGAACATTTTTGGACTACGAAACAATGATTTTTCGAGTCGGCTCAACTAGAGGATTAAAATAAGATACCACAATGTATACTTTCGGTACAATGCAAAGGTCATTAACCAATGGGAGTTTCGTGCACAAATTGTTAAATGAGTTTAGTTTAGTTAACTAATGGGCCAATTTAAAAAAATTAAAAGCCATTTGATAGTGCTTTGAATGTTCCTGAAACTTTTGATCTATACTTGTATAGAATGTAACCCCCAAAACTCCTACAAGTTCGAGGTCGGTCGCACCTTTCACTCCCGGATGATCGTCGGTGTTGCACCATTCGATGAGCCGTTGTAGGAATTTGGCGTCTTTTCCCAGGCGAGACGCGATTGCATCTAGAAAAGAAGGATTTTAAAAAAGCTTCTATTTAATACGCGCCATTACTTTGAATCTAAAAAAATAAAATAAAATTACTTTAAAGGTCAAGTGCAGTCTAAAATTTAATTTTAATGCGTGAAAGAGTGTTAACAATAACATATATTTCATTTTTTTAAATATTTTATTGTTGCATATTTATTATTATATAACAATTCCAATATTCCTTCTCCACAATGCAAAGCATCATGGTCGAATGACGTTCCCAATCCTAAAATTCAAATGATCCGGAACTAGTTCTCAGGTTTGGTCGAATTTCAACTTTCTGAGCATGCGCATGAATATGCGAATGCACAGATGGTTATTTTGTTAACAATCAGAACTGGTGACGTCATTTTAATCCTTGCTCGACCATGATGCATTGCGTGACAAACGAGGCTAGCCAACTAGACATTGTTTTGTTTATAAAATAATAAATATGCAACAATAAAATATTTAAAAAAATGAAACATATGTTATTGTTAACACTCTTTCACACGTTAAAATTAAATTTTAGATTGCACTTGACCTTTAATTAATTAATTAATTAATTAATTAATATTTATTAATAATAAAATTTATTAATATTTTCCCCCTAATTTATTCAAAAAAACGACGTGTTTTTTTGAATAAATTAGGGGGAAAAAAACGACGTGTCTGTATAAATAGGTGATTAATTAAAGTAATTTAATTTTTATTTTTTACTAAAAGAAAAAATTATTATTATTGTTTTTATTTGTTGTTATTTATTGCCTTGCTTGTCCACCAACATCCTCAGAGTGCCGAGAAGTTTGAAAACGACTGGGAATGTTTGAATCGTCGTCATCGGCAGAACGACGTCGACGATGCCGCACGAAATCATCGGTCCTTTGTTCACAACTGTTTGAAAAATGAAATTAACATTTTTTATTTGTTTATTTTTTTTTTTTTTAGGAATATTTTATTTAATTCACTTGGAATAGCCAAATTTCGGAGAGCACTGAGTACGGCGTGCTGCAGGCGAATGTCGCCGTCGGCCGTGTTGTGTTTACGTAAAACGGTGAGCAAACGGTCGTTGATTCCCTGTTCCACCATTTGGCGGCAGTGTTCATCTGCGAATGTTGAATTTTATAAACTTCGTTTTCAACACATTAGCAAGAGCCTGTTTTTATGGTCGTTTATGTTCGTTTATGCCCTTTTATGGTCATTTTTCGAATTATTTTATTAAGTGCATTAAACAATCGGTAGGAAAAGGCTCTATAGCCAATGGGAATTTCTCGCAATGTGTTGGAAATGGAGTTTAGTGATGATTTACCCCTTCTCGCGAAGTTGCCAATCGCAAGTGCTCCGGCAACTTGGAGGATTTCATCGCTCATTTGCAGCCACGAGATTGTTTCTTTGTATAAACTGCCTTGTCCGTCATTATACAAATGGACCATGCTGTCATCTATTGATGAATAATTTTTATTTTTCTGTTTAGTTTTAATGTGATTTTAAAATTTCATTTCAAACTCACCGCCAGTTAATAATAAATTGATGAGCTCACTGGCGGTTTTAATGATACTCAAACTGTCCTCGTCAGTTTTGCCAACACGATCCGCGATCAAATGAATGAGCGTAGGACAAAGATTGGAAGACGCGAGTTGAAACTTCATAGCGTCTGAAATTAAATTATTATTATTATTATTATTATTATTATTATTATTATTAGATCCTGGATATTTATGCAAAATAAAATTTGTTTTATGCAAAACGTAAAATATGCAATAAAAAAATAGCAAAATATGCTAAATTAAATTTAAAAATTTTTGAATTTGGTGAAATTTTATCGAAAAATTTTTGAATTTGGTAAAATTTTATCAAAAATTTTTGAATTTGGTAAAATTTTATCAAAAATTTTTGAATTTGGTAAAATTTTATCAAAAAATTTTTGAAAAATTGTTGAATTTGGTGAAATTTTATCAAAAATTTTTGAATTTGGTGAAATTTTATCAAAAATTGTTGAATTTGGTAAAATTTTATCAAAAATTTTTGAATTTGGTAAAATTTTATCCAAAAATTGTTGAATTTTTTTTAAAACTTGTGAATTTTAATCACAAAAATGTTAATTTGATGAAATTTGTATATAAAAGTGTCGAATCTAATGAAATACCATCACAAAATTTGATATAATGACGTTTTCCGACGGAAAAAGTACATTTACATATTGAAAATATGCAAATATGCAAAAAAATTAAAAACACATGTATTTATCCGGGCTCTAATCATTATCAATTTAAATTTAACTCGTGGCTAAGGTACCACTTTCTGCTAGGTTGCTCAGAAGTTCAAGAATCGTATCGATAACTTCGGCATTGATGCGTTTACTCAGCAGGCGAATTAATGCCGTGCACATGTTGGTAGCTAAGATCTTCTGGCGGCCTAGCTCTGCAAATTACAACAAAAATTTAAACAAAACTCCAACAAAATTTCACTGTTATTTAAATTTTTAACAAATTTTACCCGAATCCGCAATGCAATTGACAGTGAGCAACACGTGAGTACACAGATCTTCATCTTGCCAGTATCGCTCCAGATACTCACATAGGATGTCAATCACTCCTGCGTCCAATACCTTCTCCTGAGTTATTTCTGAAATCAACCATTTAATAATAATAATATTAAAAGGTTTTAGTTTATGAATAAAATATAGCTGACGATGTTGCACGTATTCCCTCGGAAACAACCGCATGCCGGATAATGGCGAATCCGACCAGAGTGCCGGATAATTCGAGTCAAAAATAGTCACGTTTACGTTCGCGTGTACATACGCGCACTGTATTTAAGCTTGCTATTTCATTTCACTAATATATATACGTATTATGCTATTATATTACTATATCTGCATTAATATATATAATGTACATTAATATGCAGATGTTTTCTAAGTTTTTACAATCAACGATTTCACAAAATGTACGTTTTGCACCGATTCGATTTTGACCAGATGACCAGATGTCTGGTTTTCGAAATCTGGTCAAACTCGGTTTTTCCGCCATGCCGTTCTTTCCGAGGGAATACGTTGGCTATTATTATTCTATGAAAATTCACTTTTTTTTCTTTCTTTTTTTTTTTTTACCGTAGGTATTGGTCAGGTTGAGTAAGAAGCCAGTGGCAATGACACGTAATTGCTCACTACCCTTAAACTCGTCCAAAAGACAATTTTTCAACAGTTGTAAAAGGGTTTCAGTACCGCGATGTTCGTTTACCAACATTCGAGCTTGATCTGAAATTCATATTCATATTCATATAAATTCATGATATTTGACAATTTTAGAATCGAAATTTTATACCATTCTCGTAACAAATATTTCCCAGTGCGCGACAAGCTTGCAAAGCAACTTCAGCATCTTTATTCAAAAGCAGCTCGACCAATAAGGAGACGAGAGTCGGATCGCAACATGGCTTTCTCGCAATATCTATGTTAATTTTTTTAAAAAAAAAAAAAAAAAAAAACCAAATCAAATTCTGGATTAATTTTAAATGATAAAAAAATGATATAAAAATCAACCTGTTTTCGCCAATTCGGCCACGAGTTCGGCGACCTTGCACTGCACGCTTTTCGGCACGTAGTCCTGCTGCAAGTACGTGATGAGATGCTTCGTGATGCCGTTCTTAACGAATTGTTCGGTCAACGTGCGCCGGTCTGCGCCTATCATTTAATATCAAAGTTAAATCGACACTATGGCTGTGGGCTATCGATCGATCGATTTGATTATGGTTTATATACTTGAAAAGCGAGCAAATCGCGTTTTATATACCTTCGTGAGTGAGCGATTGCACGACTGCGAATAGCGCTTCGTTCGATGCTTCTTCGTTGTCCTTTTTCTCCACCGAAAGTTTCAAATTTTGCATCAAGATTTTTAATTCGTCGGTGGCTGATTGGAAAATGTGAAATTAAACAGTTTTTATTATTTTTATTTTTATTTTTATTTTTATTTTTATTTTTTATTTATTTTTTTTTTTTAAATGCCGTGCAGAAAAGCTGATTTGGCGCACAAATCGCTGAAATCTCTGAAATCGCTGTTCAAATATTCAATTTGTGGGAAAAAAAGGATTTAGTTGAATTTATCAGCTTACCCATGTCGAGTTGAAATCACTGTTTGATCGTATACGACTTGAGAGAAGGTTATTAAGCCATTTTTTGAGCTACTACAGAACGCGAAACCTTAGTATGCGTGGCGAAAAGGCGAAAGTCGGATAGGATGTGGCGCCATCACGAGACGGCGGTGTTAATTAAAAGAAAATATTTGAAATAAAAATTTATTTTTTTTAATTTAAAAATCAGAATAGTAAAACGTTCGTTTAATTTGTGAAGTATAAATAAATAAATTAATAAATTAATAATTTAAAATTAGTTTTTTTGAAAATTTATGTTTTTCGGGTATCTTCACTGAGACATTTTCAAATCTTTTGATTGGATACTGCAGGATTAAAATGGAAATTTTAAACCGATTTTATTTTTCATTTATTGGAAAATGATATTATTAATTATTATTATTATTTTATCAATTTATTCAATTTATTCATTCCGTAAATAAAAGAATATTTTGAATAACATCATTACATCATGAGCTTAACTCATTAGGGTACCGTATTGGGTTACCGTATTGGTCTTTCCTAAGGCATCTCATGTCATCAATGTTTTGATTACAAACCGAGCTGTTATTCTTGTTACTGGCTAGTAATTAAAAGACACGAAGTCCGACTGGACAAAGTAAAGAAAAAAAGATTCTTGGGCGGTTTCGGCGACTAGCGCGACGCGTATTGGCCAAGTTGGGAAGTTTAAAGATGAACGACGTGCGGGACTTATTAACTAAGACTCAAAGGTTGAGTAATACAAAAAAAACACAACAGATAAACAGGTACTTTAGTGCGGGATACGATCACGGATTTCACTACTGTTGGAGTTTACGAAATCAAAGACCACAATAGATTGGCTTCTTTGATTCTACGTATATTGCCATAGTTAAAACAAATATTGTTTTAAATTATTTAAATATGAATTTGTATTCCATGATTTTTTTTTTTAAAAAAAAAAACATATTTGATAGGTACAATTTCTGACATCATAATCCCATTCCTTTGGTGGGTAGAACACAAACATGGAATACGGAACATGGAAAACTTAATTAAGAAATAAATAAATATTATGATGATATAATATTATAATATATAATGAAATAAAAAAATCAAATCAATAAATAGATAGAATTGAGTTTATAGACGTTTATAGACGTTTATAGACGTTTATAGTCTGACATACTGAAACTGACCAACATAAATCTGACACGACAAACACATTTGACCATTGATAAACACTACACCTCCTTGCCAAAAAAATGGAACAGGTAGTTTTTTTTAAAGTCAGAAAAATGGAAATTTCTTAAAAGCTGTATTACTGACGGACAAATGGTTTTAAGAGGATTTATAGGAATGGTAGAGCTATCATGTCGTGTAAAATTTTTGAAGATTGATTAAGTGGTTACTGAGAAAAAATTAAAAACCACCAAAATGAGGTTTTTGCAATTTTCGACAATATCTCGAGAACTGTTGAAGATAAAATTAAAAATTAAACTTATCTAGGCTGTTCAATTTCTCGCGCAACTTTTCTAAATTGGATGTATGGGTCTGCGAAGCCCTCAAAAAAAGTCATAATGGAGCTATGTAATGGTTGTCAACGATTAAAATTTTCAAAAAATCATTACGACCAGAATTCTTGATGAATTAAGCCATACATCCTGGATGTGTTAGATGTATGTATGCAGTTAAACATCTTGGAGTATCATTGGATTTGGAATAAAATTCTGGTCATAATGATTTTTTGAAAATTTTGATCGTTGACAACCATTAAATAGCTCCATTATGACTTTTTTTGAGGGCTTCGCAGACCCATGCATCTAATTTAGAAAAGTTGCCCGAGAAATTAAACATCCTAGTTCAGTTTAATTTTTAAATTTATCTTCAACAGTTCTCGAGATATTATCAAAATTGCAAAAACCTGATTTTGCTGGTTTTTAATTTTTTTCTCAACAACTACTTAATTAATCTTGAAAAATTTTACGCGAAATGATAGCTCTACCATTCCTATAAATCCTCTTAAAACCATTTGTCCGTCAGTATTACAGCTTTTAAGAAATTCCCATTTTTCTGACTTTAAAAAAAGTACCTGTTCCATTTTTTTGGCAAGGAGGTGTACATTCGTACATTCCATCGCAGAATGGAGCGCAGTATTACATTATCAAAAAAGACAAAAGCCACAGAAGAGAAAGCGGAGCAAGAATAGACGGAAAGATAGATAACCAGAGGACCCATTAGCACCATTGCAGCGGAAAAACAAAGTGCCACAGCGGAGTGCCCAGGGAGGCCACGAGGAGGCTGGGCTCAAATCAATAAAAATAGAAATGAAAATTTTAAGCTGCAGATAAATGAAATAGGGTAGAAATAAACGGCAAATTGACGCAGCAAATATAGACTAAAATAGAAAGAAAAAAAATGTACCTACGACCTTCAGCTTAGAATACAATGAAACCAATAAAATGACATTTCAAAGCACTGAAATGAAATAAAGCTAGTCATTTAATGTCATGAAAAACCTTCTTCAGCTGAATCATCATAAATGTCGAAATGTAGAAGCAAATGAGCACTTACATTGTTGAAATTGCATTACGGTATTGTATTTTTTTTTTTTTTTTTTTTTTTTTAAAAAAAGGTAAAGTGAGTGTTTTTTTTAAAAAAAATTTACTTTTGACTTTGGTGTCATCGAGTCGAATCGAATCGAATCGAATTGAATCGAATCGGTCAGGTCTGTGAGGAGAGAGGAACATGCGCACTCCATACCCGTTGCTAAGAAGCATCCACGTGCAGTTGATGATGCTCACTGTGCAGTCAACAGGATGTCTTTGTTCCGTTGAACGTCGGTTGGACCGGCCGGCTCATTTTACGATTTTGCAGTTGGCAGGATGAGATTTGTTTTTCTTGTTTTCGTTTTCGTTACCAACTTTTCGGCAGGTAAGTAACGGAATAGTTTTTCATTTCTTTTTTCTTTTTTCTTTTTTCTTTTCGATTTTTTTGTTGAATTAAACATTTTTGAACGTTGGTCGTAGATCGTAGTTCATTAGATGTTAGAATCAACATTCTGAAACAACAATCAAAGAATTGATACTTACGTAACATTTATTAGATGTTGTATCAACATCTAAATGGTGAGTTAGATGAACGATGATATAAACCAATGTTGCATTTAAAATGTTGCGTCAATGTTGTATTATGTTGAATATTTTAAGAATTCGTGAATCCACGAAACTCACATTGGTTAATGATCTATGCATTGTACCGAAAGTATATATTGTGATATCTTATTTTAATCCTCTAGTTGAGCCGATTCGAAAAATCATCGTTTCGTAGTCGAAAAATGTGCGTGCCATTGTTAACGAACGAAAATGCTCGTAAAATATTTTTAAAAATTATTTACTTTGGGGTTTTTGTATTGTTGCGCACATTTTTTGGCTACGAAACAATGTTTTTTCGACTCGGCTCGACTAGAGGATTAAAATAAGATACAACAATATATACTTTCGGTAGAATGCAAAAAAGTTCACTTTAAGAACCTAAACACTGGTTCCATTTAATAGTCGTTTGGGAGCCTAAAAATCCAGGTGACTGATGATGGTGTCCGTCTGAAGCCTTTAGCAATAATTGTAACTGACGCCAAATGATGCAAATGGCGCACCGATCTTTTTAGCAGCATTCAACAGGATTGGGAATGGGATTAGCTGGGTAATTGGTGACAGTACAAACAATGGGTAATAATAATCTCGGACCATATTTAATAGGATTTCACGCGAGATCCTACGGGATCCCACAAGATTGGTGATCCGGTCTAGGGTTATACTTAAGAGGATGAGATTTGATCGGAATCCACGGATGATTTTAAGGGATTTCACGGGTCATTGGTGACGGGATTTTGGCAATTTCACACGTTAAACGGGCTGATGGTGATAGGATTTCACGAGTTATTGATGATTTAACTGGATTAAACGGGATTTCACGAGAATTGAGTTTCGTAGTAACAGGTAACTTGCTATTGTTGAAAAAATGATGAGGGAAACGACTGAAACATGAAAATGTTTTAGTTTCTGAATGCACTCAATGATTTTTCGACTCAGCTCAACTATATCACAATGTATACTTTCGGTACAATGCATAGGTCATTAACCAATGGGAGTTTCGTGCACGAATTGTTAAATAGAGTATAATAGTTCTAAAACACCGGTTGTTATTAAAAGAGGATATAATATTGATTCCTTGGCTCAATACCGAGCTACACCTTTTCGGTATACCTATACTCTATTTATCATTTCGTGCGCGAAACTCCCATTGGTTAATAACCTATATTGTATCGAAAGTATATATTGTGGCATCTTATTTTAATCCTCTAGTTGAGCCGAGTCGAAAAATCATTGTTTCGTAGTCCAAAAATGTGCGTGCCATTGTTAACAAATGAAAATGCTGTAAAATATTTTTAAAAATTTCTTTACATTTGGGTTTTTGTATTGTTGCGCACATTTTTTGGCTATGAAACAATGATTTTTTGACTCGGGTCGACTAGAGGATTAAAATAAGATGCCACAATATATACTTTCAGTACAATATAGGTCATTAACCAATGGGAGTTTCGCGCACGAAATAATAAATAGAGTATAGGAGTATGTGCTATTCCTTTGCTAAGGTGTTTCATTAAACCCTAAAGGTGCAAACAGATACCCACTATAATTCAGGTGTAATTCTACACATTTTTTCCTGTGTGTACTTCATTTTTTGTTTTGATTGACAAGTTTACGGTTTTTAAAAAATAAAGTTTTGCTGAAAAAAGAAGAAAAAACGAAAGAGAAAAAAAAAATCAATATTATACGGAATGGGGTAATTAATTTTCTAAGAAATGTCATTTATTTTTGCAAGAAATATAAAATGGAATTTTGAAATTTTTTTTAAAAAAAAAAAAAAAAATATTTGAAATGGAATAAATGTTAATTAACTATATTTCTTTTCTTTTCAGTTTATTCCATTAAATGTCTACAGTGCAATTCCCTCCAAAATACCAACTGTTTGCATGGTAATCTAGCTGCATCCGACTGCCCGACCACTAAGAACCATTCATTCTGCACCACCTACAGTGGATTTTTAAAATTAGGCACTAATTAAATAAAGAGGGAAAACGAGCTGACTTGTGAATATTCTAATTCCAAAGATTTCTTCTTTTTTTTTTTAGGTCGATTCCTCTTCCTGCTGCGAGACTGCAGCATCGTAGATTTGGGCAACAGTTGTCGTCAGTTGATGTACGATCCATTTAATAAAAGTTCGGAACGAATCACCTTTTGTTACAGGACTTGTCAACACGACGGTTGCAACACGAGTTCCGCGATGTCTACTGTGACGCATGCGCGATTTCATTTCTTCTCGCTCGTCTTCGTTCTTCTGCTGACTCATTTATTCGCTGGAAAAAAGATTTAAATCGAAAATCGAAATTGGAAATGCACTTGATTTTGTTGGAAGAAAAAAACCAATCGATTCTATTGATTTAGTTCTGTTTTTAATCTTTTACTTTTTGTTGTTAGTTAAGTCAAGCGACACGCTCTTGTGTCACGTTTAGAGATTATCGGGATAGTCAGCTTAAAGATGATGTCATTTTGGATTTAGTCATTTAGTAATGATTTTTTTCGCTGGAAATTTCATTTTTTTCGCTGGAGAGTTCATTTTTCTCGCTGGAAAATTCATTTTTTTCGCTGGAAAATTCGTTTTTCGCTGAAAAATTCATTTTTTCGCTAAAAATTCGTTTTTCGCTGGAAAATTCATTTTTCAATTTTTTAGCTGAAAATTCATTTTTCAATTTTTCAGCTGAAAATTCATTTTTCGCTGAAAAATTCATCTTTTCAATTTTTTCAGCTGAAAAATTCATTTTTCCAATTTTTTCAGCTGAAAAATTCATTTTTTCAATTTTTTCAGCTGAAAAATTCATTTTTTCGCTGAAAAATTCGTTTTTTCGCTGGAAAATTCATTTTTTTGCTGAAGAATTCATTTTTCAATTTTTTCAGCTGAAAAATTCATTTTTTCGCTTAAAAAAATCGTTTTTTCGCTGGAAAATTCATTTTTTCAATTTTTTCAGCTGAAAAATTCATTTTTTCGGTGAAAAATTCGTTTTTTCCGCTGGAAAATTCATTATTTCGCAGAAAAATTCATTTTTTTCGCAGAAAAATTCATTTTTTAATGCTTAAAAATTTATTTCTTCGCTGAATTTATTCAACAAAATGTGTTTTGTTGTTTTTTTCTAACAAAATATTTGCTTATATATATACATATTTTTTTTAAAAAAAACTTACCATTACTAACACCACCCACAGTGTGTTTACTGTTTTGTGTGTAATTTGTTAGTTATTATCATAAATATGACACCAATTAAAATTTTCATTACTACGAACATTATTTACCGTTTTTTTTGTTTGTTAAAATAACATAAAAGCATAAAGCCGATGACCGTCCAATTTGACACCGAAATTGCAACAATTTAATTCATCGCGATGTTGACAACATGTTGTTTATAAAATTAGACGAGAAAAATAAGTTAACAAGATTTATTTTTAGCTCAGGTTTATTCACATTTGAAAATATGTATTTTTTTTTTAATCAAATGTTTTTACATGACTTCAAACTAATTAAATAAAATTTCCCTTCAATATGGACGGAGATTCGACTTGAGATTCGGATCGAAATGTTAAAAAAAAAAAAAAAAAGTACGAAAAAGTAAAAAAATAATATATATATAATATAAAAAAATAAAAATGTTT
>JH431516.1:66753-95558 GCA_000239455.1 Strigamia maritima
TACCTTTGTACATTCCAGTTGTTTTAACGCAATATTTCGCTTCGTGAACTTGGCAATCTGTCGGTTGGATATTTGAATTTTCCTTGTCTAAAAATTCCGTGCAATGGGTGTGCGAATTAGAGTTGCATTGATAACATTTGAGTCCGTCAACTGAAAAATTTAAAATAAATTTTTATAACTGAAAAAAAGGTGTGGTCGACATTATAACTCACCTAAGTACAAAAATACCGAACTGAGCAGACAGATAAACGTTAAGTAAGTTTTAGTTGACATCGTGATGTGTTTTATAAGAATGAAACGAGTGATGGGTAGAAAACGGGATGGAATTAATGATTTTTTTTCCAATTGTGTTATTACTTAGCTTCGGCCATCTTGTAACCGGATTTAAACGCGTCATACAAATTCATAATGCAGTGCTTATAATTATGTTTAATGACGTTGCGATTAAAACGTCATCTATTGAGAAAACATGTAAACAAGCATGCTAAAATTACGAATATTTTATTATTTTGTAAAAAAAAAAAATCTACATTTGTTTTTATAATAAAATGAATAAATAAAATAAATACAAAAAAATAAAATGTTTTTTTTATAGTATACAAGTCGAAATAAATATCGATATGAAAAAGAGATATTCTACACGGAGTAAATAAGACTCGTTGCCGTGGTTACAACCCGGTTGATCGCAAGTGCTAGTACATACAACGATATCATCGTCTTCTCGAATACATTCTTCGGATGAAGTTGATGCGCAGTCACGAAGCAACGACATCAAATTTCCTGAAATCAAAAATCGAAATATGAAAATAAAATTGATACTTCATTTTCTTGCACGTGATTTTGAGGTTGCCATGGCAACCGAAAGCGAAAATAAAGATCTTTTTGACTGGTGATGTAAACTTACCACTTGTATTCATGCGCGTTACAGTCTGGCAAAATTTCTCTTTTTTTAAGCAGCTAATGGGTTCGGGAGGATTATCCATACAAGATGACATTTTATCCGAAGAGCATTGTACACACCGGATGTAGGGAGAACCTAAATGGAGATTCAAAGAGATTTATATTTAATATTTTAATTACAGCTTTTTCAGATTGCTAAAATTCGTTTTCAGATTGCTAAAATGTACATTCAGTTGAATAAAATGCAAATTCAGATTAATAAAATACTCTTTCAGAAAATAAAATATCTTTTCAGGTGAAAAAAGATTTCATTCGGTTAGAAAAAAATCTTTATTCAGTTTAATAATAAATGTAATTTCAAAAATTTAAAATACAAATTCAGAATAAAAAATGCAAAAAATACAAATTTCTTGAAAATTAGCGGAAATTAAGCATTGGGTCCTATGCATTTATTACGGAATGTATTCATAAAAAATAGGTCTGTGGCAACCAGTTTTGGTACCATATGTGAATGTCTAAGACTAAAATTATGGTACCAAAGTTATAAAAATGGTACCACATGCCTAGTATTAAAATAATGAGACGCTATATTGATCTAGGTAACACTAAAATCCAGAGCTGTTGGTAGCATAATTAGTACTGGGCAAGTGGTACCATAATTTTGGTAGAAGGCATGTGGTATCATTTTTAACTTTGGTACCATAATTTTAGTCTTAGACATATGGAGCCAAAAATGGTTGCCACAGACTTATTTTTTATGAATACATTCCATAATAAATGCATAAGACCCAATAAATGTCTACCCAATGCTTAATTTCCGCTAATTTTCAAGAAATTTGTATTTTTTGCATTTTTTATTCTGAATTTGTATTTTAGATTATTGAAATTACATTTATTAGATCTGAAACAACTTTTTATTAAACTGAATAAAGATTTTTTCTAACTGAATGAAAATTTTTTTTCACCTGAAAAGATATTTTATTTTCTGAAAGAGTATTTTATTAATCTGAATTCGCATTTTATTCAACTGAATGTACATTTTAGCAATCTGAAAACGAATTTTAGGAACGTGAAAAAGCGATTTTTCGTACGACAAAATTAAAATACAAAATCATAATTTTAATTTTCTCATTTTATTAATTTTAATTTCGTAAACGAAATATAAAAAAGATTTCGTACATTATTTCATAAATAAATACGACTTGATTTGCGCATGCGCACTGAATGGAATAACAACGATATTCGTCAAATTCCGACGCCATTTTCCCTCCGCTTCAGATGAAATTTTGGCAAATTTGTGGCGATTTGATTATCTCAGGTTTGTTTTCTAATCGGTCAAACGCCTTATACAAACCACAAACCCAATGCTTAAGCTTAATTTGTGATAAGGTGCTTGATTATGCTAGAAATTGCTGCCACCGATTAAATGTCGTATATAATACGTTTCGTAAAAAATCGCAACCTGCTGTACGAAATTCAAATTACGAAATTAAAAATATTTCGTTTTTTTTTTTTTAAATTTCGTAATTTTTCTTACGAGAAATCGCAAAGTCTCTATAATATGTTTCTTTTTCTGCTTATTATACTTCTTTGCCATTTTTTTTTTTTTTTTTTTTTTGCGGTCATTAACCGGAAACGAGGTTATATAAACTTTAATTTCAACTGGGAAATTGCGCCAAAAACGCATTTTTGCCTCTAGGGAAGAAGGGAAAAAATATGGTGGTTTTTTTTTTTTTTTAAAAAAAAAATAAAAAAAAAAAAAAAATATAAAAACGAGAAAATTATTTTTATTTTATTCTTTTTTAATTTTTAATTTTTTTTTAATTTTCGATTTCGACGAATTCCGAACGTAAAGTGAAAATAGTTAAAATCATTAAGAAAAGCTTTTAATTTAATCGTGTCACATAATTCTTATAGTAATTGCACTTTAAAATGTAGATATAAAATAGAAAAAATAATGCAATTGCTCGAGTTTTGAGAACGATCTTAAATGACGTCATTAAATCACCGCCACAGTAGATGAAGACTCGGCGCACTCCAGGTTGGGACTCGACTCGATTCGGCGGAAGGCAACATGCGGACTGATCGGATTATATTTCCTTAAGTGCTCTGAAGTGGGGATTGAATTTCCTATAAATTCTTCCGTTCCGAGACAACACATCTCTGTCGGTGCAGTAGTCTTTACCCAGTCTGATTTAGACAGACAGGAATATAGATCATGTCTTTTACTCCCCCGTACGGTTGTCCCAAAGGGCCAATCGAGAAAATAAAATAAATAAATATGAAAAAGTTATTATACATACCTGGAATATAAAAGGTGACGGAAATTGTATGTGTGAGTAGGAAAGTTAGAGTGAAAATAATTCTCCATAAAAGAAATTTGGAAAATATCATTTTTAGCTGTGGGAATTGATCGACTCTCCGTCAACTCACGCTTGGATTGCGCGGCTTCATCTCACGATTTCAACGCGGTTGGATCGTTTCGCTCGACGGGCTGCTATACGCTGCACTACACTGGCACTGCACGCAGAGACATGCGCGCATATACGCAAATATTAGAGAGAAATAAGGGCGCGCTTTAGAGATACTCGAATTGGCACGTGCGAATTCAACGTTTTAAAAGGTGTTTAACGGTTTTGACACTCGAAACAACTGGTTCGTCATAAAAAAAAAAAATCCAATAAAAAATACTCAAGGGTGAATTTCTTTTTCATTATGTCTTCGGAATGTGCGCCATCTATGGAGAAAACGTGAAGATATTTCATCAATACTGATATTAATCTTTTTTTTTTGAAAAAAAAAGAATCGTATTGAAAGTATATATTTTGGTATTTTATTTTAATCCTCTAGTCGAGCTGAGTCGAAAAATCATCGTTTCGTAGTCAAAAAATGTTCGCAACAATACAAAAACCCAAATGTAAAGAATTTTTTTAAATATTTTACGAGCGTTTTCGTTCGTTAACAATGGCACGCACATTTTTGGACTATGAAACAATGATTTTTCGACTCGGCTCAACTAGAGGATTAAAATAAGATACCACAATATATACTTTCGGTACAATGCATAAGCCATTAACCAATGGGAGATATGTGGATTCACGAATTGTTAGATACTAATATCAAATGGGAAGAAAGAGAATTTATTATCATTAAAATATTTACAGTTAATTCTTTTTTTTTTTTTTTGTAAAACAAGTCGTGTATATACAAAAGAATAAAAATTGATTGACAAGTGAGTGCACAACATGAAATAAAATTCATAATGTCAAAACGAAATCTTTTACTTCACTGTACAGAATTTTTTTTATACGAATTTAGCTAAACGAGACATTTTACATGGATTTATCATCGCGACTAGAAAAATAAAATTGATAGAATTAAATATCAGATTTATTTTTTAAAAAAAAAATAATAATTCATTCTCACGAAACGGTTGCAACTTGCGGCCAATTACTAAAATTAAATAAAAAAAAAAAAAAAAAAAAAAAAATTAAATGTTTATTGTTAAAATGATATCCGAAATCCGATTGTTGAGAAAATCGCAATCGGTTTTTAACATTATTAGGCGCATTCAATTACTTATCCGATTTCTTCGATAAACGGGTTTCCTCGATTTCGGAAATCCACGGAATCCGATTTATTTTTAAGTTTGAAATTTCGCCGAGAGGGTTATCATTCGCAAAAATTCGGGACGAGATTTGTAAATCCCAAAAATCTGATGTAGATTTGGTGGATTTGTGGGATCTGAAGTGGATTTGTGGCAAGTTGAAAATTATTTGGAGAGGGTTCGAGAGCGCAGAAATTGGGGGTTCAGACCGAAATCTTGTCCGGAAGTGAGGTGCATAATAAACAAAAAAAAAAAATAGATCACCAACTATTTTTTGGATATTTCTAAGGACTGGAATGGATTTGCTGGGTTCAGCGTGTATTTCTGGATTTCAGCTGAGTTTGGTGGATTTGGAGTGGATTTACATATTTACATTAGAATTCGTGAATTTGGTGTGAATTTATACCGTATTTAGTGTTTTTTTTCCATGATTTAGATTTGGATTTGCATGATACGTGTGGATTTGTGTGGAATTGTGGATTTGTGTGGATTTAGGTTGATTTGTATGGATTAGTATCGATTTGTGTGTATTTGTATCAATTTGTGTGTATTTGTATCGATTTTTGTGTATTTGTATCGATTTTTGTGTATTTGTATCGATTTGTGTGTATTTGTATCGATTTTTGTGTATTTGTATCGATTTGTGTGTATTTGTATCGATTTGTGTGTATTTGTATCGACTTTTGTGTATTTGTATCGATTTGTGTGTATTTGTATCGATTTGTGTGTATTTGTATCGACTTTTGTGTATATTTGTATCGATTTGTGTGTATTTGTATCGATTTTTGTGTATTTGTATCGATTTTTGTGTATTTGTATCGATTTTTGTGTATTTGTGTGTATTTGGTGGATTTATTGGATTTGTATGGATTTCATGGCTTTGTTGAGATTTGTAAATCTCAAATATCACGAGGGACGGGATTTGGACAAATGATTACCCCCTCGGATTTCGCCAATTATAAATATAGTTTCGGACTGCTCTGAGCATGTGCAGTGCACTAATTTCGATCGTATTCCGCGATCCGGAACAAATTCTTAAAGCATCATCACCACGAGGCGTCGTAGTAGCTGAAATCATGCACGACATGCGAAATCGACTTTTTTTAACGATTTCAGTAAATCGGATTTCAACAATACGACGTCTAAATCGGGTCACGAGAACCGGAAAAATTGACGATAGCGGGGAAATCGAAGTAATTGAATGCACCTAGCGAATGACAAATGAAATTCGATTTCGGAAATCCGATTTCCAATTTCTGAGCATGCGCAGAGCATGAATTTCACCTAATAATTGTTTTTAAGTGGAAGTCCACCATCGCCTATCACAGTCGGCGGCAAAATGAGTGGCATTGTGGATGTTGGCGAACAGGATAATGTCGGCGTCGAAGATGACACGCCGGTAATCGTGCGGGGCATTGTGGGACTGGGCAACGGCGGTTGTAAAATAATCGACGAACTCGTATAATCCGATGCCACAAATTGAGGAACAGTTTCTTCGGTGCGAGAAATTTCTGAAAAAACGAATTAAATTATTAAATTACAAATTAATTCGTTATTTTTTGATTTTTTTAAATGAATTTTACCTTCCACTTGTTCGGTTGCGTTTTCGGGTACATTTTTAACTTTGGTTTCGACCGGTTGTTGCGATTTGTAAACTTCGTCTCTCAATCCGGGCAAAAAAGCGTCGATTCTATCCCACGTGATGGTCCACAGTTGGGATTTTCCATCGGGGACTTGGAATATCCCAGCAGTTTCCATGACAAGCAACATATTTTTCAATGACTCCGGTATCGCTTCGTACTGGAAATGAAATGAAAATTAAATTTTAAACAAAAAAATTTCAAATTGTTTAGAAAAATAAAAAATAAATTACTAATAAATCGCTTTTGTCGACGTGCATATATTTATCCATGAAATCCAAAATGGTCAGCCAAAGGGCGGTGAATGTGGCGAGTGTCAGTAGAGGATTTAAATGTTGGAGAAAGACTTTGCACAATAATGTGGCACCGCGCATTCGTGTTTCTTCTAATCCAACCGGATCGTTGGCGTTTAGATTCTCTAAAAGTTTGGCTAGTAAGGGAAACAAAACCTGAAAAAAAATATATGTATGTATATATATATTATTAATTTCTTTTATATTTAATTAGAGGCCGTATAAATGCATATGTTTTTATTTTTTTTGCATATTTTGCCAAATTCGCCCAAAAATTATCAGCCATAAATGTACACATTCATTTTTCAAATTTTGTGATGGAATTTCATCAGATTTGATACTTTTGTAATGGAAAATTTGGATAACTTTTGAGGATTGTACAAATTTCATTAAATTAACAATTTTGTGATTAAAATTCAGCAAATTCAAATTCAAATTTTCGATGAAATTTTACCAAATTCACAAACTCTTGAATAAAATTTCATCAAATTCAAAATAATTTGAATAAAATTTCATCAAATTCAAAATAATGTGAATAAAATTTCATCAAATTCAAAATAATGTGAATAAAATTTCATCAAATTCACAATTTTTTGAATAAAATTTCATCAAATTCAAAATAATGTGAATAAAATTTCATCAAATTCACAATTTTTTGAATAAAATTTCATCAAATTCACAATTTTTTGAATAAAATTTCATCAAATTCACAATTTTTTGAATAAAATTTCATCAAATTCACAATTTTTTGAATAAAATTTCATCAAATTCACAATTTTTTGAATAAAATTTCATCAAATTCACAATTTTTTGAATAAAATTTCATCAAATTCACAATTTTTTGAATAAAATTTCATCAAATTCAAAATGATTTGAATAAAATTTCATCAAATTCAAAATGATTCGAATAAAATTTCATCAAATTCACAATTTTTTGAATAAAATTTCATCAAATTCAAAATGATTTGAATAAAATTTCATCAAATTCAAAATGATTTGAATAAAATTTCATCAAATTCAAAATGATTTGAATAAAATTTCATCAAATTCACAATGATTTGAATAAAATTTCATCAAATTCAAAATCTCTTGAATAAAATTTCATCAAATTCAACATCAAATTAACAATTTTGTGATTAAAATTCAAAAATTTTTCAATGAAATTTTACCAAATTAAGAAAATTTGCATAAAACTTTCAACAATTTTTAGATTTATTTTGCCTAAATTATCATTTTCGAAGCATATTTTATGCGCAAAAAACGAATTTTATTGTGGCATAAACATCCGGACTCTATATATATATATAATTTGATTATATTACTAATTATTATATTACTAATTTGATTATTCAAACTTTACTTTATTGAAACAAGATTCCCATTCCAACGGTGTTAAAGTCTGTAAATCATGAACGAGTAACGCACGTTGCAGATAGGTAACAGCAGACGTACGAACAACGCGTCGTGAATCGCAACACAACCTCGCAATACCTTAAAAAAAAAATAAATAAATAAATAAATAAATAAATAAAACTTTTCATCTAAAAAATCATTTTTATTAATACCTTGCAGTAGCGGACACCAACATTTAGTCCACAAATCACTCGTAAGAGGAACATTTTCCCCATCCTTGTATTTATTCTCCTCCTCAGCCCACGCGTTGAAAATAGACGCCGCACGAGTGTGCAATGTGTGCATCAAATCCAACAACTGAATAGAAACTTGATGATACGTTCCGAGCATTTCCTCGCTGTCCTCGTCGTCATCGGCTTGGTAGCCGGCGCTATTGCTCAACGTCCGCGGTCGATTGCGCCTATTTTGTTCGTCTCTTCGGCGCGTTGTCTTAGTCGCTTTCGATCGGTCTTTACTGGTTTCCCGGTGTTTGAAATTGCGTTTTTCCACCACATTTTTACCGCCGTTCAAACTGGCCTCGACAAATGTGCGAATACAATGCACGCAACTCTCGAAATTCTCGGGCGTGATGTGCGCCACGTCGCGGATGAGGAAAGCGAGCGATTCGCACGCTTTGAGAAAGGCAGTTGAGTCGTGGCCGAGTAATTCACGCTGGAAAATGATGTTGTATTGGTTAACAGGAAGAGGACGGACTTGTACCGTCTCGATTTCTCCCTCTTTGCCGACCTGATAAATAAATTTAAAAAAAAATTTAAAAATTTTAAAAATTAAAAATAAAATTAAAATTTTACGAGTTTTTTCGTAAATAAAAATTATATTTCGCTTGTGAATTGTCTATTCCATCTTGGCTATAAAAATCCAGCTAGAAAATAGTTTAGATCGTAAAAAATAATGGCAAAATCAATTCGACGGACTTCTGCGAATATCGTGGCCGTCGTAGGTGCGTGTTCCGCGGCCACGATGTTCGCTGATGTCCGTACTCCTGGTTTTTTGTCATTTTTCATGCCGATTTCTCATGGAATCATGCTAGGATGTGTAAATAATGTCCCCAACTAAAAAATTAACAGGTTTTATTTGCTAAAACCTCAGTTTCCATCGTTTCCAAGATGGATGCCAAAATTTATGCACACTGCGCATTTCACTGCGCACTCGAATTTAATTTCAGAATTCTCGTTTTTAATTCCACGAAACTTTTTTTTAAAAAAAAAGTCGTCGCGGAAAAAAAAAAGGAAAAATTAGGAATTTTGAAACGAAATATTATTTAATATTTCGTATTTAATGCCATTTCGTATTAAACAATTGACACGCTAATATTTTTGGTTCATTACTACCAAAATCCATCCTCCAGTTCCGGTATTGCTGCCGGATTCGTTGGCGTGTAGAATATGGTACGGCGACGGTCGGTTCCCGCTGTAGGATAATTCGCTATCCGACGTGTATCCGCGATCGGACGTCTGTCCCGACTCCTGCGTGCCGTGACTGGAGCTTATTTCCGAATCAGATTGAGCGCCGGTGTCTACAGGTTCGGTCGATTCTAAAATAGCTCCGTTTAGTAGCCGAGGTGGTCTCGCGCCGGCTCCTGCGCATTCTAGAAGCGTGAACAGCGTCGACCAATCCTGAACCGAGTGGATGTTGGCAGCGGTGGTTTTTAAAAGCTCGTACAAAGCGCATGAAATCTGTCTGGATACTTTAAAAAGTGTTTGAGGCTTGAGAAGTAGGAGCATGCGCAATGATTGAAGGACCTAGATGATATAATAATATTTTTTGATTAATTAGAGACTTTGCAATTTTTCGTACGAAATTATTAAAAAAAAAAAAAAAAAAAAATTTGAATATGATTTCGTTTTAATTTTTTCGTTTTATTAATTTCGTAACGAAATACAAAAAAGATTTCGTATATTATTTATATTATTTTATTTCGTGACAAATCGCAACCTGTTATACGAAATCCAATTACGAATTTTTTAAAAAAAACGAAATAATTAAAAAAATTTAGTTTTTTTTTTTAATTTCGTAATTTTTTGTACGAGAAATCGCAAAATCTCTTTTTTATTTTATTTTATTTATTTATTTATTTTTTTTTAGATGTTAATTACTTGAGCCGTCATGTCCTCTCGTCGTAGAAGACGAATTGCGAGACGTAGAATTCCAACGACGGCACGTTCCATGAGGAAAGTGTGTTCGCTCGCACTGGCACCCATGACCAAACTGTAAATATGGTCGCGGATGCTCGACCACACGACGGTAACTCGGTCCCTGTTCTGTAGAACTATTTTAATGAGTAGTTCCAAGAAAAATACGGCGGCGTCTTCGTCGTACGAACTGCTGAGCGAGATGTGCGTGTCGGGAGCGTGCGAAGCAAAAATCACGGCCTAAAAAATTAAAAAAAAAAAAAAAAAAAAATATTAAAATTTGATTTAAAAATCGAATTGTTGCGAAATTTTGTTACTTTGACTAATTCTTGTAAGGAATCCATTTGTAAAAATTTTGATTCTGTCACCAGGTGTTCGGGTTGGCAGTCGTGAATGCAATTTCGGGCTCGGTCTTGCGCTTCGATGTCTTCCGCCGTTGGGCCTCTTTGGCTTTGCGATTCCGACATGAGTGTGATGTAGGAATAAAACGAACTGAAGAGTCCGGAATCGACTCGTTGCGAGGGGATTTCTTCCCGAATTAATGAAATTTGTCCTCTGGCTTCGATGAAATCTTCCGCCTGTTGTTAAAAACAGAATATTTTTCATTATTAATTCATCGTGTGGCTGTGCGCGAAGGGCGTGAAGGGAGGAAAAATTGATAAAGCAGAAAATCTCAACTAATTTTTCAAATTTTTCTCATTTTTCAAAGGAAATTTTGCACCTCATTAATTTCAAATTCGTGTTTTGTGCTATAATGATGTGCAAGGTTCATTACCCCAATAAAATTAAAAGTTGCAGATGAAAATTAGGTCTCGTTAAAGTGGAAAAAATATATCCTAAATTAATAAATGAACTGTTTTGTACTTTTTACACACAAAAATGCATTTTTTAGGCTAAAAGAGTCATTTTTTAGTCTGAAAACGTTTTTAGGCTAAAAAGACATTTTTTAAGACTAAAAGAGACATTTTTTTAGGCTAAAAAGACATTTTTTAGGCTAAAAGAGACATTTTTTAGGCTAAAAGAAACATTCAGAAGGATTTTTTAGGCTGAAAACGTTTTTAAGCTGGAAACGTTTTTTAGGCTAAAAGAAACATTCAGAAGCATTTTTTTAGGCTGAAAACGTTTTTAAGCTGGAAACGTTTTTTAGGCTAAAAGAAACATTCAGAAGCATTTTTTAGGCTGAAAACGTTTTTAAGCTGGAAACGTTTTTTAGGCTAAAAGAAACATTCAGAAGCATTTTTTTAGGCTGAAAACGTTTTTTAAGCTGGAAACGTTTTTTAGGCTAAAAGAAACATTCAGAAGATTTTTTTAGGCTGAAAACGTTTTTTAAGCTGGAAACGTTTTTTAGGCTAAAAGAGGCTTTTTTTAGGCTAAAAGAAGCATTTTTTATGCTAAAAGTAGCATTTTTTTAGGCTGAAAGAGGCATTTTTTAGGCTAAAAATGGCATTTTTTAGGCTAAAAGAAGCAATCTCAAGGCTAAAAGAGGCATTTTTAGACTAAAAGAGGTATTTTTAGGGAAAAATAGACATTTTTAGGCTAAAAGAAGCATTTTGTATGAAAAAATACACTTTTAGGCATTCGGCAAGTTGGTTACGACACTGATTCATTACCTCAACTAATTCTTTCGGCAAGAGTTTAGCTTTAAGCAGCTGTAATAAACAATCCAATAAATTTTTCCATCCTTCTCGTAAAATATCGCCGTGACGATGTGCCAAATTGAAAACAGTTTTAGCTGCCAACTGAGCCTTGGCGTTGCTGCCAAAACTAACGGGAAGATTTTCGGGCGTCTCTACCGAACTCAACAACGTCGTGAATTTACACAGAGAAATCACTAAATTGTCAAACACGTCGCTCATGCCGTAGTGCGCTGAAATCATGGCGCATTTCCTGAATCCAGATATGGAGCGATGTATTATCGTTTCGTCCGAGCTTTTATCGAAAACGAACGACAAAGCAGCCACAGTCGGGCCCCAGATCAGAGAAAACAAATCGTGATCAAACGTCCCGTTGGGCGCGTGCACGTAATGTCCTTCTTTCGACGACCCACGGCGCAAAAGAACCTGAAAGTCCACAAATTATGTCAATAGAGACTTTGCGATTTTTCGTAAGAAAAAATTAAAATACAGAAAAGATTTCGTATATTATTTCGTAAATACGACTTAATTTGCGCATGCGCACTGAATGAAATATCAACGTTATTCGTAGAACCTGAAATTGCATAAATTATGTCAATAGAGACTTTGCAATTTTAATTTTTTCTTAATATACGAAAAAGATTTCGTATATTATTTCGTAAATACGACTTAATTTGCGCATGCAAATGTACTGAATGAAATAACAACGATATTCGTCAAATTTCGACGCCATTTTCCCTCCGCTTCAGCCGCAATTTTGGCAAATTTGTGGCGATGTGATTATCTCAGGTTTGTTTATTAATCGGTTAAACACCTTATACAAACCACGAGCCAAACTCTTAGGCTTAATTCGTGATAAGGTGCTCGATTACGCTAGAAATTGCTGCCGCCGATTAAATCTCGTATATAATACGTTTCGTGACAAATCGCAACCCGTTATACAAAATTCAATTACAAATTTAAAAAAAAAAAAAGAATAATTAAAAATATTTCGTTTTTTTTTTTTGTAATTTTTTTGTACGAGAAATCGCAAAAGTCTCTAATAAGTCGATGAAATAAAAACGAAAATCATTTTTTTTCTTTTTCTACCTTCCACAGGTAATTTTCCTTGACTAGTCCCGTATGTTCGGCTGGCATTACGATTTCGTCGTTTCGAATCACATTGTAAACATCTTCCAACATGTCTTGTTCGAAATCCTGACCTCCGTTTACATTGGTTAGATTTTTACGAAAATCCTCGAGTGTCATAGGATTGTTTTGCTTTTTCACGTTGTGGTTGTGTTGATCGACGTTTAACATAATGACTGCGTATGCGAGGGTGAATGCAGCGTCGCTGTTGACGAAGGGTTCGCCATTGGTTTTCTAAACACAAAGAGAAATAAATTATTAAATAGTTGGAAACAATGGAAAAAATTTGATACATACGTGCCAATGATCAGCAAAGTGTTCCAATAACAGAGAAATAACCGGAGCTTCACCGGGGAGTCGAAAACTTTCCAAATACATTCTTAGAGCTTCGTCTACACGAGTTTCCTCGAAATTAAAAGATCTAGAAAAAAAATTTAATCGGTTTCATGAGTAGAAAAAAATGATTTTCGTGTTTTATGTTATTTACTTTACGAATGCTTCGAGGACTTTTAAGTTTTTCCTACTACTGATGTACTCCCCGATCATCTTTTTATCCAGTTTCGGATTTTCCTTCAAAAACGCAACAATTTCTTGCGGGTCAGTTTCACTGCTCAATAAATTATTCTCCTGAAGAAACTGAATTCCTTTACTCGGTTTCATATTGAAGTGTTCAGTTCCGGTCGCCAATAACTGAATAAAAATAAAATATTCATTTTTCAAAACATTTACTAATTTAAATATTACGTCGACGACCTTTTTCTTGTGTTTTATCGCCATTATTTCTTCGTGGTCCGGAATGTCGGATGATTTGCTTCCATCTGCTTGCAAGATGGCGGTTTTTGGTCCTGAAACTGATAAAAAGTGATAATATCATTTTTTTTTTTTTTTTATTTTTTATTTGTTATGATAATTCTTCGTTTACCATTTGATAACGGTTTTTTCTTTTGTAAAAAATTTCCCAGCATGAATCCCGAAACGCCCAACAAAACTGGATTTTCTATCATGGGCGGCTGTTGATCACCGGGTTCCTTCCCATTGCTCACTTCACCTAGTAATAATAAATCAAGTTTGAGATGTAAAAATTTGAACAAAAAAATTAATTTTTTTGGTACGGTACCGGAACTTGTTTGAGCATTTTCTAGTTTTTCTTGGTTTTCCCTTTCACTCAATATTCGACTGTAACAATGTGACTCGATGCTGTCAATTACGGTCAATAAAGCATCGAGTGACAACAAGTGTGTCGAATATAAACCTGTGACTGGAAATGCATTCTGAGAAGAAGAAAGAGAAAAAAATTAGAAAAATTTCGAGAATATTAATTGTTACGTTACCTTTGATAAAAGTTTAGTTAAATCTTCGAATAAGTTGTGACAATAAAGATCGCAATCGTAATTTAAATATAATTCTGTTACTAATCCTGGGATTCTCCATAACTGAACCAACGCATCCAAAACCATTTCTCTTTGCTCGTACGAAATGCGGGACGATTCTGAGGCGATAATGTCCATTAATTTCACGAGATACATCTGTCCATAAACATAATAAACAAAATTTTATTAGAGACTTTGCGATTTTTCCTACAAAAATTACGAAATTAAAAAAAAAAACCGAAATATTTTTAATTATTTCTGTTTTTTATTTTTTTTATTATAATTTCGTATTTTAATTTTTTTCGTACGAAATATCGCAAAGTCTCTATTATTAAATATTTTTTTTAAATAATTAAAATTAAATATAAAGAAAATACCTCTAATTGAAATTTTAAATGTCCACGAAGAGATTCAAAGAGAAGAAAACATACTCTCAACATAGAAGCAAAAACCGTGATTCGGTCCAACCCGATTAACTGAAATTACAAATCATCATTTTTAAATAAACAACAGATCAGTGGACAGATGAAAGATGGCAGTTAGACATCAAACACAACAACAATTCATACTTTTTGAATTAAAAAGTACAATTCTGACACGAAGAAATGCATCTTTTGAAGATTTTGCTCCTAAAAATGCATCATCTCATGTACCCCTTGTCCATGCCTCTCCCACCACGAACATTTTTCTTGTAGACTAACCGAAAAAAGATTTCTGCACATGTCATCTTTAACAAGAGTTAATAGAGACTTGAAGTTATTAATATGATCAGCTCCCACTTCCAAGGCAATGGTCAATAAACTCAATCCCGTGTGAATCATAATCTCCGTATTACTCCTGAAAAAGTTAAAAAAAAAAAAAAATACATTTTTTTCAATTTAAAAACTTAGAAATTCGAATTTATTTTTCAACTCACTTATCGAGTGGATTAATCAACGATATTAAAAAACGAAATAATTCGCGAACGCAAGGCAAACCGTAAGGAATGAGCAATCCGGATACGCCTAAAAAAATTACAAAAATAAATCAAATTATAATAATTATTATTATTATTATTATTATTATTAGAAAATTTACCGTCTTTTGCGTGTTGTTTTTGGGTAAATCTTACACCTTGAGAATTTACAAACTCGTTGTCGACCGAAGTTAAAACGGATTCCAAATCATCCATACTCTCAGAAAGAGAAAGATTTTCTTTCATTTGGAAATCCAAATCGAATAATTTATTATTCTAAAGTAAAGAAATAGAAAATAAAAATTAATTTTACTGGAAAAAATTATAAAAATTAATTAAAAATTCACTTCTTTATCCTCCGTTTCGTCTTTCAGTGTTTCTCCCACTTCTTCTTCAACATTTTGGAACTTCATAACAACGTCGATGTCGCCTTCTACCGGCGTTGCAGCTAAGGACGATGTCTCGCTGCACGTCCGTGGCATCGGAACTTCGCAATCGGCCTCGTTTTTCATTGTTGCAACTTCCAAACTCGATTCCAGATTCGATTCGCAGCATTTCTCATTGTTTGTTGGGTTTAACTGCGCAGAACATTCACCGGGAGATTCAATTCCACTATCCGGAGTTAAATTGACCGTGTTTTCCAATGGGGTTTCATTATTTTCAGCCAATTCTTCTAATTTTTGAGAACTTGAACTCGTGGATATGATTTTTTTATGTTTAGGTCGCGGCGACGATCGTTTTCGCGTTTTATTTCGGTTAGGATCCATCGCTCCCGCCCTCATCTTCAACTTAAAACGAAAAAAAATATTTGTTATAATAAATTTTAGTAAATTGATTGAGTTTTAGGACCTTTTTGAAGCCTGCATTGCCTTTAATATCATCGGCCAAAGTCGGCAAACGAATAAAAAGTAATTGAACGATGTCGATTAATGCGTGTTCGGCTAATTTTCGTAGTAATTCTGGAATTAAAGTTCAAAATGTGTAATAATTTGTTGATTAAAAAATGATTAGATTGGAATTTACCACTGAGTCGCATTTCGAAACAAGTTCGAAAACAGGACTGCATAATCTCGCACATGGACTCATTTGTGAGTAAAACTCCGAGCGGGGTCAGGACTAATGTGCGCAAAACCTGCAGTATTTTCATTAGAACTAGGACGTCCGAGCCCGGATCAGTACCGACAAATCGTGCATGAATAACTGCATCGGTGATGTTTTCTACAGTAGCTGCTGCAGTTTCTATATTTGGATCTAAAAAAATAAAAATTGAAAACAAAATTGAAATTATTGAATTTTTTGATTTTTTTTATTCTTATATGAATTTTAATTTACCTATTAAACCGTAGGATAAAAATTTATTAATAGATGATAAAGCTAAGCCCGTCACGGGCCCAGTTGTATCTTCAGAACGAATTACTTCGAGAAATGGACTCAAGTACGAATTTGAATCAAGTTCGGATAAATCTGGAAAGCAATTGACGATCATTTTCAATTTAAAACTTGACATTTTCAAACAGAATTGTACGAGTATTTATCAATGTTTGTTGAAATGTATCAAATTTTTCTTGATTTTTGTTGAAATTTATTGAAGTTTCGTCGAATTTTGTCAAAATTTTGTCAAATTTTGTCAAATGTTGTCAAAATCTGTCGAAAATTCGAATATACAAACCTGAAATTTAAAATTTGACATTCTTAAACAGAATTGTGCGAGTATTTATCAACATTTGTTGAAATGTATCAAATTTTTCTTAATTTTTGTCAATTTTTGTCAAATTTTGTCAAATTTTGTCAAATTTTGTCAAATTTTGTCAAATTTTGTCAAATTTTGTCAAAATCTGTGGAAAATTCGAATATATACAAACCTGAAATTTAAAATTTGACATTTTCAAACAAAATTGTGCGAATATTTATCAACATTTATTGAAATGTATCAATTTTTCTTAATTTTTGATGAGATTTATTGAAATTTCTCAAATTTTGTCAAATTTTGTCAAAATCTGTCGAAAATTCGAATATATACAAACCTGATATGTGATTAAGAGTTTCTTTTAAATCAGAAAAATTGCGTAACAAAGGATCGTTTTCATCTTCCAAATGAGTGTAATGTGGAGTCCATCGTGAAGCCCGGCGCATCGCAACAACGACTTGCATCATTTCCCCTTGAACGATGTAAATTCCATTCTGCAAACCCATTTTGGAATTCTTTCACTTCAAGCTACAAACAAAAAAAAAAAAAAAAAAAACTATATTATAACGAAACATACATCTGCGTCATCGAATACTTACTGATTAAAAATGCATAATTTGACTCACAGCTGTGAAAGATTTGTGTAGCAAACGCAATATTTGCCCTTTTGCGAGTTAACTTTCTTACGATTAGTTTGTGTCTAAAATCTCACCAATTTTAATTAATTTTCCGTTGAATTTTGCGATGAAAACATCTCTTTTATACTGTGTGTATGATTAATTAAATCTCCAACGTGGCTGCAATGTTATCATCGAAAATTATGTTTACACGACCGGTCGCGTTAGGAAAAAATATGTCACCCGGTTAACTTCCTCTTCTCTCCTTTTTATGATGTTTTAGTGATGTCACGCTTTTGAAAAAAGTGAACTGGAAACCGTAAAAGAAATCCTTTAGGTTTATATTCCCGAAATGGAGGAATTTGAAGAGAAAAAGAAACGTACGAAAAGTGTCATTCGGGGCGAAAAACTGTTAAAAAAAAGAAGAAAATAGACGGGAAATGCTAAACGAAATAATTCAGCCAATGCCATCCAACCCCATGTTATTAAAGCGGAAAAATACTTTCGACGGTATAAATCATAAAACAAATAAAAAAATTAAAATATTAATTATCTTTAAATTTTTTTTTTTATTTTAAAACAGTGTTATGGACATTAAAAGTAAACGACAACAAATGCCAACTGTCGACAGATCGGCTCTCGAACTTCCACGAGTCATAGTAGCCATTATAGGACCATCGAAAGTCGGAAAAACAACATTACTTCGCTGTCTAATAGAAAATTACACTCGAAAAAATGTGACGAACATTCAAGAACCAATTACGGTCGTGTCTGGTACCGAAATATTAATTTACTGAATGATTGTATAATTTTTTACATTTTTTTTTTTTTTTTTAGGTTAAAAAACGTCGTTTGATATGACTGACAATTTAGAAATAGCCAAAACGAAGGTCATAAACATATTTTCCAATACCTTATACAGTTGGGTATTGATGTAAACGATATAAACAATCTCAGTTATTCCGCTTTGACTCACGCGGCCAACAACGGACCCATCAGCGTCGTCAAAATTTTCGTCGAGGCTGGTGCGAACGTGGTAAAATACATAAAACGAATTAATAATATATTTAATAAAATGTTTTTAAGAAAAAATAATTTAAAAAAGTAAAATTTTAGGAGCACGAGTGTAAATTTTCGGAAATGCCGATGATGAGAGCTGCGAGAAGGCGGCGACACTATCACGTTGTCGATTTCCTAATCAGTCGTGGAGCGAATTGTAATCTATTATTATCAACGTTGGGTTAATCTGCGCTGATGATCGCTTGTGGTGGATCTGCTAATACGTAATAGAGCTGATATGGACTTGATATTGTCGAACGGTACTACGGTTATGACATCTCTCGCAATCAATGCCAAAACCGATGTGAAAAAATGCCTTTAATATCAAAATGATTGGCGGCATTCGGTAAAAATAAATAAATAAATAAATAAATAAATAAATAAATAAATAAAAAATCACAAGATTTGTGTAGTTGGTTGTATTTAAATTTTTTTTTTTTTTTTTTTGTTAAATTTTAGGTTACAAAAGAGAAGTTAAGACAGCATATGCTGGCAATTGCGAAATGTGAATGTCCAACGTTGCAAACTCGCACTTTCCCGATTTATTTCGAAAAATGAAAAAGAGGATGATGACTTTGGTATATAACGCCGTTGATGTTGGCTGCTTCGAGTGGGCACCGTGGAAACTGTCAAAAATGATGTTGGAAAACAGAGCAATATTGATGCAATGGTTTGAAAAAAATAGAAAAATATATTATTATTGGTTTTAAATATTGAAGTTTTTAATTTAGAAATACTTATTATTTGTAATTACATATTTATATGTCAATTTTTTCATTTGTATTTTCATTTTCTAAGAAATAACAAAACTCGCTTTAAAAAAAAATCTTATATTTTAATAATAAAGGTTTTTAAAAAAAAAAACAAACAAACATTGGCCAAGCCTTTATATAATTTATTTACAAAAGACAAAGGAATGAGATCATTTTTTATTCAAATTTTTTTAATTTTTCATACATTTCATGATTTTATAACAAAAAATTTAATCCGGGTCAATTACTTTTCACATTAAAGAAAATAAAAAACATCAAAAATATTTTCTACAATATTCCCCGTTCCCATTTTATACTAAAATAAAAAAATCTTTTCTCTTTTTTCATAATTTTTCACAACAGAAACGGAAAAAAAAAAGAAAAAATCCGCAGCGAATTGTGGGAAACGTTTATCCGGGTCTCGTTCATGTCTTCAGTAATGGCGAACAAACATGTCTGAAACTAGGCAATAAGGTTCGTGCGGGAGTCGAGTGAATATTAATAAGTGATTGGATCGTAAAATCGTAAACTAACTCGATATCCACTTAGTTTGTTATGTAATAATCCATAAAATGCAGAGCGTCGTTCATAATCCAACGTCGGATAACGTGAAAGAAGGAAAAAATGAAGACAAGTCGAGCACCCCAAAGGGTCAAAGTCTCGATCGTTTACAAACCAACTTTATGGCTGATTTATCTGAAAGCGAAGATGAAGTTTCAGAGGTAGGAAAAAAGATGAAAAAAAAAAACAAACAAAAAATCATTAATTTTAACCTTGTACGCATAACCCCTATATCAATTGCCATCATCAACATAATAAAGCAAACACTCGTTTGTGACGTCATACCAAATACTGATTAGGCCTAACGATAAAACGGAGGCAAATAAATGTCGCATTTTACGATTGAAATATGGAAAAATACTTCGATCAATATCTTAATCCTAGTTATTTCAACTCGATTTAATGTTTTTTTCAACTTTAAATCGCGTTTTTCGACCAGAAAAAAGAAAAAAGAAAAAAAAATGAAATAAATAAATCCAAATTTCAACGTTAGAGCGAGTTGTCCCATGTTAAAATCATTCATCTTCACTTCTTGGTAGTTTCCGGTTGGGTTTAGGCTTAATCGTACTTTACAATTCGCATTTAAGAAATGAAATTGGAAGCTATCGCGGACGACTACGATATTAAATAATCGCGATCAGATCACGAAACTAATCTTATCGGTACGTATAAATAATAAGACGAGGTACAAACACTAGATGAAAGTGCGAGTTGTTTTAAACCACCGTTAATTAATACAGAAAAAAAAATTAACAAAACTCGACGAATTAATTTGTTCAAATCAACATAAAACAAGGCGATTAAAATGTGTAAAAGTAAAAAAAAAAATGTCGTGTGCGCATCATTTTTATCATTTTTCTCATTGACCGGGAACAGGTTTGGCTACAAAGGCAGAGAATATTTTTAGTTATTCGCCATTTAACCTTCAATATATTAAATTTTTATTTTTTTTAATTTTATTTATTTATTTATTTATTTATTTTTTTTTTTTAACAGGTTGATTCGTTTATAATTGAACAAGGAGATTTATACGAAGAGCCAGTACTCGATACTTCGAAATTCCTACTCGCATCTGAAGATAATGAAAGTCCCGATTTAAGAAGTGTCGATCCTGAAACTCAGGCTCGATTAGAAGCGCTTTTGGAAGCAGCTGGTAAAAATATAATGATAAAATAATATTTAAACTTAATTTTGATGATGGTAAAGATTTGAAAAAGTAAATTTTTCAAAGAAAGACAATTATGTCATAAAGTAATAGTAATTGTAATACTATTATTTCATGACTAGAAGCATCTCGTGGAAAATCCACGGTGCTAGAAAAAATAAATTTATTTACGGACTGCGGGTGTTCCAGAAAGAAGGAAACAAAAGTAAAAATTCATTATGAAAAATACTTTGCTTTAAAATAATACATTTATCGTCAAAAAACAACATTTTCTGTCTTTTTATCATCAAAAAACAACATTTTCTGTCTTTTTATCATCAAAAAACAACATTTTCTGCCTTTTTATCATCAAAAAACAACATTTTCCATAAAAAACAATTGTTTTATTGTCAAAAAACAACAAAAAAAACCTTTTCAAATCTTTATTATAATAAACAATATTGAAATTTAATTTGAATGATAAAATAATGTTTTGTTTTTTTTTTTTTTGTTTTTGTTTTTTTGTTTTTTTTTTTTTAAAAAATTTTTCTTCTTTAGGTATAGGGAAACTAGCCACAGCCGACGGGAAACATTTCGCCGATCCCGAAGTTTTAAGAAAATTAACGTCGTCTGTGAGTTGCGCTTTGGATGAGGCAGCCGCAGCTCTAACTAAAATGAGGACTGATAATCCGGAGCACCAAACGATGGGTAAAAAGTATTTTTTTTATTTATTTATTTATTTATTTATTTATTTTTTTTTTTAAAAAAAATAATAATAATAATAATAATAATAATAATTTAATTTGTTGAATTGTATTCAAGTAGTAGATCGTTAGCCGAGGCATGTAATGATGGTGATGTCGGAGCGGTTCGTAAACTTCTCGACGAAGGTCGCAGTGTTCACGAAACGACGGAAGAGGGCGAGAGTTTGTTGTCGCTCGCTTGTTCGGCCGGTTATTTCGAATTAGCGCAGGTATTAAACTATAAAAATTTAAATAAATTAATTTTTTTTAAATTTACATATTTTTTTAAAAATTTTTTCAGGTTTTACTCGCAATGAGAGCGAACGTGGAAGATCGCGGTATCAAAGGCGACTGCACTCCGCTGATGGAAGCGTCGAGTTGTGGTCACGTGGACATTGTGCGCCTTCTAATTGCTCACGGAGCCGATGTAAATGCTCAGTCGTCCTCAGGAAATACTCCATTAATGTACGCTTGCGCGGCCGGTTACGAGGAAGTAGTGAAAGTCCTTCTAGAGGCCGGTTCCAATGTGGAGGACCATAACGAAAACGGACACACGCCTTTGATGGAAGCGGCCAGCGCGGGCTATGTTTGTGTGGCTAGTTTATTGTTGCAACATGGCGCCGGTATCAACACGCACTCTAACGAGTTCAAGGAAAGTGCTCTTACTCTTGCCTGTTACAAAGGTAATTTGACGAAATAACAAAAAAATAAAAAAATAAAAAAAAAATAAAAAAAAAAAAAATTAAAATTTTATATATACAAATATATATATCATTTAATTTTGGTTAGGTCATTTGGAAATGGTGCGATTTTTATTAGAAGCTGGTGCTGACCAGGAGCACAAGACCGATGAGATGCACACTGCCTTAATGGAGGCATCCATGGACGGACACGTCGATGTCGCACGATTATTATTGGATTCAGGAGCTCAAGTATTTTTTTGAAGAAATTAATAATTTTTATTTATTTTATTTATTAGAGAATTTGCGATTTCTCGTTCAAAAAATTACGAAATTTAATAAAAAAAACGAAATATTTTTAATTATTTCGTGTTTTTTTTAATTACGTAATTGAATTTTGTATAACAGGTTGCGATTTGTCACGAAACGTATTATATACGACATTTAATCAACGACAGCAATTTCTAGCATAATCGAGCACCTTATCAGAAATTAAGCATAAGAATTTGGCTCGTGGTTTGTATAAGGTGGTTGACCGATTAATAAACAAACCTGAGATAATCAAATCGCCACAAATTTGCCAAAATTGCAGCTGAAGCGGAGGGAAAATGGCGTCGAAATTTGTCGAATATTGTTATTTCATTCAGTGCGCGTGCGCAAATTAAATCATATTTACGAAATAATATACGAAATCTTTTTTGTATTTCGTCACGAAATTAATAAAACGAAAAAATTAATTTTGTGTTTTAATTTTTTCGTACGAAAAATTGCAAAGTCTCCAATAACTTTTATTTATTTCATTTATTAATTAATTTTTTTTTTTTTTTTATTTTTTAAAAAAAAGGTGAATATGCCAGCAGACAGCTTCGAATCGCCATTGACACTTGCAGCGTGTGGCGGGCACGTCGAGTTAGCGATGTTGTTACTCGAACGTGGCGCTAACATTGAAGAAGTAAATGATGAGGGGTACACGCCACTGATGGAAGCAGCGCGCGAGGGCCACGAAGAGATGGTAGCCTTGCTGCTGAGTCAAGGTAAAAGTAATGTGATTTAGTCTACATCCGACTCGACATTCGTGTTTAACCGATTCGTTTATCTCTCCATCTCCATCTCCATCTCCAGGTGCCGACATCAACGCGCAGACCGAGGAAACGCAAGAAACCGCGCTCACGTTGGCGTGCTGCGGCGGATTTTTGGAAGTCGCCGATTTCCTAATCAAAGCGGGCGCCGATCTGGAGTTGGGTGCCAGCACGCCGCTGATGGAGTCGGCGCAGGAGGGGCATCTGGATCTGGTCCGCTACCTGCTGGACGCGGGCGCGAGTGTCCACGCTCAGACGCAGACGGGCGACACGGCGTTGACGTACGCGTGTGAGAATGGACACACGGACGTGGCGGACCTCCTGCTCGAAGCCGGCGCAGATCTGGTAAACTGAGTTGGCAATCCGGGCAAACGCAAGGCGCATTCAATTAAGTTATTTTTGACATTTATCTCAGGAGCATGAATCCGAAGGTGGAAGAACGCCGCTTATGAAAGCTGCAAGAGCTGGACATTTGTGCACTGTCCAGTTTTTAATCAGTCGTGGAGCGGATGTGAATCGTCAAACTACAAACAACGACCACACACCTTTGTCGCTGGCCTGCGCGGGCGGACACCTGGCTGTGGTGGAGCTGCTGTTGGCTCAGGGAGCCGATCCGGCGCACCAACTCAAGGATAACTCCACCATGCTCATCGAGGCGTCCAAAGGCGGACATATCGGGGTGGCGCAGCTGCTGCTGGATTATCCTCACAATATAATGACATCTTCGCCGCCGCCCGATCTGTCGCAACTCACACCGCCCAACATGGACGTCAACGATGTCTGTGTCTCGCATTTCTCGTTTTCAAACAAATTTTATTTTATTTTTTTTTATTAAAAAAAATTTAGATTCAAGCACCTCGTGTTCCTCCTCACGGTCTTCAAGTGGCCGTACCTCAAGATGTCGAGCAGAATCAAGCAGCTAACGGCGCTGCTGCGATAGTCTCCAATACGCATAATTATAATTACATGCCCAGACAATTGAGTAAATACGATTATTAGACAGTTTGCGATTTCTCGTACTAGAATGGCATAAAACGAGATATTGTTGTTTTAATTTTTGAAAAATTTTGTTATTTGTCTGTACGAGAAATCGCAAACTGTCTATTATTTTTTTTTTAAAAAAAATATCAAAAATTAATATATTTATTTATTTATTTATTTATTTTTTTTTTTTTTAAATAGTGACTGGTTTACCGGATACATTTTTGAACATTCAAGACGGTTTAGTGTCCGGGAACGTGCCGCAGCAAGGGATTAGCGGGAAACAGGGGTTAAACAAATGTTTTCTTCGAAACAAAAGCAACAGTTTGAAAAGCAGTGATCAGCTGAGTTCGGCTGAGCTCCAACAAACCAAGAACACGCCACAAGTAAATTGAATTGGAAATAATGTAATTTTAAATTTATACGTATTATTGTGTGTGTTTTTCAAGGCGCCACTTCCCCCCGATTTAAACTACGATGCGGTGGTCGAAGGTTTCAGTATGGATATGAATGACAAATACATAAAAAAGAGCGACCGGTGTTTTATGAAGGCGGAAATGAGGCACACCTCCAGCAAAGATGAACAAATATATCAAAAACAGCAAATCCTGGATAAACTACATCGAGTCGAGCGCGAACTACAGCAAAAGACGCAATCGCAGATGCGACTCACGTCCCCATCGCGGTTAGACGAGTTGACGACGACGACGACGGCGACGGGCCAGGACTCGTCCGCGGATATGTCGCCAGTGACGGTGTTCGGAGACCATTTGCATTTAACGGAACCACCGTCGACCCCGTTCCTACCCACACCCGCGTCCACACGGGAGCGGGAGAAAGCCGGAAACGGGTCGCAGCCGTTCGTGGTCCTTCCACTGGATGAGGAGCAGCCCAAGTCGTCCGAATCGTCGCACGTACACAACCCGGAAGCGCTGCTAACGTTGAGTTTAAAGGTTGTTGCGCAGTGCAACAAAGCCTGCATCATGGCCGACACGCAGCAAGCCCAACAGCAAATGAGCGCCGCGTCGTCTCAAGCGCTGTCGCTGGCTGTTGCGAGTGCGGCTCAAAATAAAACTTGCATTAAACAGAATAAAAACCAGCTCGATGCTCTCGATTCCACCGGGTTGCCGTTGCCGCACGTTCCAGGGTACGTCGACGGTTTGGCGGCCGGTTTGGCAGTCGCTTCGTCGATGTTGACGTCCGGCCCGCTCGTCGACGAAGGCTTGATGGTCGCCGCACCAGCCAGGACTCTGCAGGAAACGTTAGGCACTATTTCTGGTGACTGTAATGAATGTAATAAAATTTAAAATTACAATTTTTCGAATTTTTTCGAATTTTTTTCGAATTTTTTTCGAATTTTTTCGAATTTTTCGAATTTTTTTAAAAATTTTGTTTGTCGTTAGGTTCCGGACTGCACTTGACCGAGAACCAGCAACAAGCTTTGAATCAGCAAGTGGCTGAGCAGTACATCACGACGAACAACGTGGGCACTCAGTGCATCGATCAACCGCCCGCGAGTATGCAATTGCCCTTCGTGAATGGGTCCGTGAGTTCGACGCAGACCGCAACTCCCGTCGCAACGACGCAAATTCCACTCCAACCACTGCCTTCGCTACCAGCCTTGAATATCAATTCGCAAACAGACAGCAATCGCGATACGGCGCTCACACTAGCTTGTGCCGGGGGACACGATGACCTTGTTCAGTTGTTGCTCAGTCGTGGCTCCAATTTAGGTTTGGACAATTAATTAATTAACTTTTTCAAAGAAATAAAAATGTTTTGTTTTTTGCAGAGCATCGTGATAAAAAAGGATTTACACCGTTGATTCTTGCGGCAACAGCTGGTCATGCGAAGGCTGTAGAAATTCTTCTGAATCACGGTGCCGATATTGAAGCCCAGTCGGAACGCACCAAAGACACGCCCCTCTCTTTGGCTTGTTCTGGTGGCCGATACGAAGTGGTCGAAATTCTTTTAGCCCGTAATGCCAACAAAGAACATCGCAACGTGTCCGATTACACGCCTCTGAGCCTCGCTGCGTCTGGCGGTTACGTGAACGTAATCAAACTACTCTTGAATTTCGGCGCTGAAATCAACTCGAGAACCAACAGCAAACTTGGTATATCTCCCCTGATGCTTGCTGCTATGAACGGACACACCGCAGCCGTTAAACTACTATTAGATAACGGAGGAGATATTAATGCACAGGTAGAAAGGAAAAAAAAATAGAAAATTGAAAATTAAATTAACAATTTTTAATAACAATATTTTCTAGATTGAAACAAATCGAAACACTGCTTTGACACTAGCGTGCTTCCAAGGTAGACACGAAGTTGTGAGTTTGTTGGTTGATCGCAAGGCGAATGTAGAACACAGAGCGAAGGTAGGAAATTGAATTTTATTATAATTATTATTAATAAACGAAAATTTTTTTATTTTTTTTTTTAAAAAATAATAGACGGGATTGACGCCGTTGATGGAAGCTGCGTCAGGAGGTTACGTCGATGTAGGGCGCGTCCTGTTGGATAAAGGAGCTGACGTGAATGCTCCTCCCGTACCCTCGTCGAGGGACACCGCACTTACGATAGCGGCAGATAAAGGACATTACAGATTTGTCGAGTTGTTATTGTCTCGGTAATTTTGTTTAATAAAATATTCGATTTGAATAATTTTTTTATTTAATTTTTTTTTTTTGTTTGTTTTTGTTTTTGTTTTAGTGGTGCTCAAGTTGATGTGAAGAATAAGAAAGGAAATTCACCGCTTTGGTTGGCTGCGAACGGTACTAATAATAATATTTTAATAAAAATTAGGAGCAAGTGAAAATAAATTGATTTCTCAAAGGCGGCCATTTAGATGTTGTGCAACTGTTGGTCAGTGCGGGAGCGGATATCGACAGTCAAGATAATCGTAAAGTATCTTGTTTGATGTCAGCTTTTCGAAAAGGTCACGTGAAAGTGGCAAAATGGATGGTGCGTCACGTGTCTCAGTTTCCATCCGATCAAGAAATGACACGATTCATCGCTACTATCGCGGACAAGGTTTGTCTCCACTTAGAAACGGAATTTCTTAATTTCAATTCTAAAGTAATGAATGAATTATTTTTTTTTCTTTTTAGGAAGTGCTGAAAAAAAGCAATCAGTGCATGGAAAACATCCGGGTAGCTAAAGATCGGCAGGCAGTGGAAGCAAATAAATACGCGACGATTTTGTTAGAAGAACTTGACATGGAGAAAACGAGGGAGGAGAGCAAAAAGGCGGCCGCGGCGCGGCGCAGAGAGCGCAAACGAAAAAAGAAGAAGGAAAAGCAGGAAAAGAAAATGCTCCTGGAGGAAAACAAAAAAAATGAGTCCAAGAACGACACGAGTCAGGACGGGAACCAAACGAGCTCGGTCGCGAGTTCGAACGAGGACGAATCTCCGTCGATAGAGCCGCCCTGCGCCACCACCACCACCACCATAGGCAGCATCATTACCACGACGACAACAAAGGCCAGCAAACACATCTCGGCCGTCAATCCTAAGAATCTGACGGCCAGACTAAAGAACCACATCACTTCGACGATCAAAGACAAGGACGTCGAGGCGGCGCGAGAGGACGTGGCCACTAATAACTCGGTGAACGCGTCGCTCGTCGCCCTGGCAATGGCGGCCAACAAACACATTTCGACGCCCGTGAACGTGGAGTCGAAGAATCACAGCGCCACCGTCATCGTGAGCAGTAGTTTGACGAACGGGAGAGGGAAAGAGTCGAAAAACCAATTGAAAGAGAAAGAAAAGGAGAAGGAGAAGGAGAAGAAATTGGAAAATGCCAGAATCTCTACGAAAGACACGAAAAACACGAAAGAAAAGGAAACTAGGAGTCTCGAGGCGGGCAACAAGTCGCGGCTGGTGGCCAGCAGCGCACCCGTCACGACCCCCGTGGTCGCCGCGACGACGACGACTCCTCAGGCCAATCGGAAAAACACGAGTTCGGCCGCGGTGTCCACGAATAAGAGGAAGAAAAACGTTGCGAATCAGTTCCACACGTTAGGCGAGTTGGACGATTTCACTTTCACGTCGACGCACATCGTCGCGCACACGTCGTCGAATTCCAAGTCGCAGAAAGCGAATCAGAGCGCCACTGGCGGATCGAGCCGCAAAAGCGATTTGTCGTCTTGTGCAACTATGTGAGCAGTGTGGAATAATTTTATTATTTTTTCTATATAATTATTATTTTTTTAATTTTTTTCTTTTTTTGTTTATTTATTAGTTCTAATAATTTGGTAAACAGTCTAAAATCTCCTCCTGTGTCTGTGGCCAGCCCAAAACGAGGCACTAAGAGAGAGGAAGGATGGAAGGAGGTTGTGAGGAGGTTAGGATTGAAAAGGTTTTAATTGAGAGTTTTTTTTTTTTTATTTACTTCTTTTTTCCATTATATACTTTTTCTTTTTTATTT